>OX439133.1:16288391-16480891 GCA_949318235.1 Ecdyonurus torrentis
TCCAATGTAAAATGTTGTGTTCAAATGGAATTGTTAATAATTTGATCAAAATAACATGCATTCTGATGAAGCGCATTTAACAATTCCAGTTAGAAAAAGCTCAATGTGAACATGGCAGTAGTGTTAAATATGTGAATCTTGCTTTTTATCACGTGAAGCATAAGTTGTACATCGTATATTTTACTCTACTGCGATGCATTTCAACATACACTATTTAGTGAAATTACAATTCTATTCGATTGATTTATGAAATACAGAGCATAATTCATTTATGAGCAATATATTAAAGTCTTTATCTTAATACTTAGAAAATGGAGCTTATCAGTTTAGCACATGGGGAAAGGGTCACCTAATTTAACATTACACTTTTAAGATTTTTTTTTTTTTTTTTTTTTTTTTTTTTTTTTTGCGATTTTAGAGAAAACTACTGCACTGACTCCATAGATATTTATGTAAGACTATACATACTTTTACGTGTTTTAAGCTATACTTTAGAAAATTTTTAAGCCAATAATTTCCGAGTTTATTAATACCAAAAACTTCTTTTTACCTTTTCAACAAAGGTGATATCATCATACTGGACATTCATAAGAAACTCACATTTATTAAAAAAATTTAAGGAGCTGCTTTTCGTCTTTTATAGAGTCAAAATTGTTATAGTAGTAGCTTTCAGAATAAAATAAATTTTGTATCTCAGTATCTGTACTAAGTTTCAGAGTATATTTTTTGTATATAATTTTAATTACTTATTTATTTTACATTATAATATACAGTATAAACACCTACATCAGTGACCTACATACATAGTTGCAAAGGTTATTAAATTTAAAAGTTAATACGAATAAATAATATTTTTATTAATGTTTAATTAATTAAAACAAATTTTGCTTCCAGGCAGAATAAAATGACCCCTTTATTGTTTCATTCTATACAGTAATTGAGTTGTATTTCAATTAGTTATATAAACAAACCGATTGAGTTTTCTAATAAAATACTTGTATTTTTTTCAACTTTCAATTATTATTTTTTTTTACATAACGTTCTATAATAGGTAGTAAACTTACTAATAATATGCTTTACAGTAAATAAGAAATTTTATTGACCCATACAGGACTTCATCTTAATATTAGAATTTGTAGAACAGTAAAATGAATAACTAAAAGTCCTAACGAAACATAAGAAGAAAAAAAAAGCATTTCTTTTTGATAGAAATTAATTTCTTTTTTCTGATTTATTTATAACAATTTTACTATTTTAGATATTTCAAAAAACGTACTGATACAACTATACGTGTTTTTAAGCCATCAATCACAGTTTTGTAGGAAAATATAGCATTTATTATTATTTGCATACTGTACGTTTCATATTTTTTCCTTCCATTCAAATTCATCTCTTAGTTCATTTCAAAGAATATCATTGCAAATGTATAGAAATATATTATGAATGGTAAAATATTAAATATTTTTTTTTAAAATAATAATATATTTTTTTTAATCTTTTGAAAAAAAAAATAATAATAATTATAAAATAAAATAATTACAATAAATCGCAAATTAATGAATTAAAAAGTTTTAAATACATATATATTTTTTGTAAGTTTTAGAAACTAATTAAACAATGTTTATGTAATTACCAATAAGAAAACATATCTGTTATCTTGTTAATCTAAAACTTCTCAAACAACACAATGATTTAAATCCACAATCTGTTTAATGTTATGCAATATACAGTACATTACAGAGTACAAGTTTTGTTATAACTTAATTATAAATTATATAAAATGTTTTACCCTAAAACTTTCTTACTAACAGCTTTAAGATAGCACCAGCTTTAAACTTAATTAGCTAAGAAAGTTAATGACAGGTTAAACGTAAGTTTAGTAATACAAGGGAAGAGTAAAGGTAATCTGATTATATAAATGTGTTAATGTATAAATAGCAGGTATACTTACTATAACTTCTTAGCCTCTGTAAGTTTTATTTAAATTACTTTAAAACGTGGACGTTAATAGTTTTAAGCTACTGGTAATTAAGTTCTAATAAGTTGATTTTTTTCTTTAATAGAAAGAAGGTGAATATTTAATTGACCTTTGGCGATTAACATTGGCATATTGTTACATTACAATGATTTGCATTGGTCTTGCTTAAAGTTGAATAAAAATATCAACAATCTTTTAACAAGGGCTGCTTTTTTATTATTATTATTAGATTGGTTTGATTTATTGGCTTATTTGACTTATAGCTTAAAATCGAGTTTACAAGAGAGAGAGAGAGAGAGAGAGAGAGAGAGAGAGAGAGAGAGAGAGAGAGAGAGAGAGAGAGAGAGAGAGAGAGAGAGAGAGAGAGAGAGAGAGAGATTAAGTTTGGTAAGCTTAAAGTTTAAGCTGATCCCAGAAAAAAAAACTATTCATAAAATTAAATTTACATACTAGATAATTTGAAAATCACAAAATTAAAAATTCACACGTTGTTTTGTTTTTTCCCCACTCTCCATTCTTCATTCTTCGTTTTTTTTTTTTTTTTTTTTTTTTTTTTTTTTTTTTTTTTTTACTTTATTTTTTTTATAAGCTAAGCTTTTTTTCACGTGTCATTCACAGGCACAAATTGATTTGCCTAATTTGAGAGAAAATCCCAAAGCCCAGGTTAAACTTTGAAATTGAAAATTGACAAAATACTCTAAATGGATATACTCAAGATAAAACTTGATCCAACTGCATCAATATCTTTCTAAACCTCCTCTCTTGCAAGTGTATTCATTAATCTTTAGAGTCACTGATACAAATCGGCTGACGTTTCTAATTAAGTAGAAGTTCTTTCAAAAGTCACTCGGATGAGCAGAAGAAAAAAAATGTTCATCTTAATATATTTTCAAGCTATGTAATTTTGAATATCAATAATAATTTCATAATAATTTTCTTTACAAAGCAATATTAGTTTCTACTTTCTTGAATTCTAAGAATTTATAACATATATAACATAAAATAATTAATGTTTGCACACATACTGTGGGACGAAACTATTTGATTCGAACATTAGAATAATAATTATAAAATAAATCTATAGATTTTTTTTATGCCCATAGGCAAATAAACATTTTTTATACTTGAACCACCATTAAATTATAAAAAATTTGTTATAATTAGATTATAATCAGAAATAATAATAATAAATGGTTTTTATTAGAAGCAAAAAAAAAAAAAAAAAAAAAAGAGGTACAAACCCACTTACATGATACTCTGACTTTCTTTAAACAATATGCAATAGTCAGAGTATTTCTTCATTATATCAGAAAAATAATTCTAACCTGAGTTATAGCTGCTGCATTGCCCCATAAGAAAGCATGTTAAATGTAGACAGGAACACAAAGTCGTCTGCTAGCACTTTGTTAGTATTGTTGGGCTGTCAGTTTGTTTATTTTCTCACCATGAAACCTATACTTTTGTAACGTCTTCTACATTATAGCACGATAATAGCACTTGCATACGTGCAACAATCACAATCCATTGAAAGAATAATAATTACTTAGGTGGTGTGTCGGACGCACGGAGTTTGGACGTTATAAATAATTAGATGCCTTAAATGGAAAGGAACTAAAAATGAATTACTTTGGAACACCACTCACAAAAGGATAGGGTGAATGCATGATATTGTGCGTATAGTGCCATGATTAAGCAGATAAATCCATTGCCCAATATAGATCAAACATCAATTCAATCACTTTTCATTGGTTAGTTAATGTGATTCTATAATACTATTTTACAACATTTTAGCCTTGGCTTTAGAAGGTTATTCTTTTCGAAGGGTGTATGCGCGTGACGTCATATTTAATGCACTTGGACGACATACTGAAGTAATGAATAACATTACTCCAGCATAGGTCAAACTCGTTTTTGCTATTTTGTATTTTCTTTAAGAAATCAGTTAAAAAAAAATCACACATACTTAAAATTCTAATTTAACCTATTAATAATAGCAATAATGCTCTCAAAATATTTTAAACTGCCATAAATTGTCATTTTACTATGCAGCCCATGTTCTTAAGTTATCCAACATGGCATCGACTTTAGCATGAATATATACCATACACCCTTATAGCGTACATACGTATGCATTCATTAGTTAGGATTTCTGTAATTATGTTTGAAATAAAATTAGGTATAAAAAATTTACACGTTTCTATTTGCAAATATTTATATTTTATACAGAAAAAAAAAGAAAAGGAAACAGATTTGAGATTACTAAATAATAATAATAAATTTTAAAAAAATACAAATTTATTTTTAAATAAATTTTATGTAATAAATATATCAATTATTATTATTATTTTTTTTTATAACTTATTTAATAAATTAAAAATTTATAAATAAAATGTTACTTTAAGAAAGGTTATAAAGTTGCATTACAACGTTCCGTTTTCGATGCACTGAACTGAGCCCACAAACAGAGAAAGGAAAGTTTTATGAGTTAAATGAAGGTTAAATATGAACTACAAGAAAATATGTGTTATATGTAAAATGCGGCTTCTGTATTTATCAAAGTAATGTGATTCTCAATGATTAGCTTCGAAAAACCAACGTGAAATAGTGAGTAAAAACACAATACTAGGAAATTTTAAGGTATTATATTTTTACTAATAGAATTTGTAGATATAATAGTACAGTATACTGTATGTAAATTTAAAAAGAAGCAATTCTGCTTTATGGTAATTTAAAGTAGTTGTATATTATTCAGACTGTACAGAAATAGAGAGAAATAGTTTTTATTAGAAGCAAAAAAGAAAGAAAAAGAAAAAGAAAAAAAAAAAAAAAAAAGAGGTACAAACCCACTTACATGATACTCTGACTTTCTTTAAACAATATGCAATAGTCAGAGTATTTCTTCATTATATCTTAATGTTATTTACATGATCGAAGGAAATTCATTGTAATATATATTTTGAAATTAATTTTTAATACATATAATATAATATTTGAGAGAAATGAGAAATATGTATAAAAGGATAAGGATTTCATATTACAGTACATACCGTAAATTGATATTGCTTAAAAATAATTTTTATTCCGCTTTGATATAAATAATCATACAACGAAAACAAGTATACAATATTATTTACTGTATTGTATAAGGTATATGCGCATGAAATCATATTTATTGCGCTTGGACGCTATACAGGAGTAATGAATAGCATTGCTCAGCATAGGACAAATTTCTTTTATGGCTATTTTCTTTGGGAAATTGCATAATTTTTTGTATTATTATTTTTCTCACATACTTGAGATACTAATCCAATCTATTAACAGCATCAATATTCTCAAAAATATTGCTTTTTATACTATTTTACCAAAATGTATTATTTTCCTATGCTGCCCATGTTATTGAGTGATCCAACATGGTAGTGATAGGCAACGATCATACCTAACAAAAGTTGGTGCCACTTTTACACCAAACATACGAGTAAAAAATAAAAAAATAAAGATTATAATTGCAGACAAAAAATTGTCCACTTTTTTATTGAGTTAAAAAAAAATGAAAAACCAGAACAAAAATAGGTTTCTTAAGAGTGGGTGTCCTGAATACCTTTAATAGGTCGGATGACCCATAAACTAAACAAAACTACACCTTATCTGTTCTCCATGTTTAAGTACGTAAGTCTAAACTCGAAATATAAAATTCAGAGATATTATTATAATGATCAAAAATAAAGTATGAAGAAATGTACATTGATGTTTTTAAATTCTGGTAAAAAGTTAAATTAAAAAAAAAAAGCTAATATTTTTTTCCCTTACACCAATTTCATTTCAGTTACTTTTTAAGAATTCTAACTTTGTATAAAATGGCATTAGCTAGTTTGTGAGATGAATTCTAATACGACAGTTAGTTAAAAAGTTTATGTAAAATGTGATCTTACTTACTTGAGAGATATAATTACCTGGTGGGGATTATAATTTCAATTAATATAATCACCTTAGAGAAGTAGAGAGAGGGTGGGAGGAAGAGAGAAACTTAAAGTCGCACCTCTCTGTAATAAGAAAAAGTATTCTCTCATAAAATACCATTTTCCCCAGAGATGCTTTATTATTTTTTTTCCGTATCAAATTAATTGTTTAAAAAATAATTAATGCCTTTAATATACAAATATTTAACTGAACTTTTAGTGCTTTATATTTTATAAGTTTATATATATTAATTATTTTAAGTAACCTGTATATTGCCATTTTTCGTTACTTCTGCAAATAAAAATAAATTACTCTTTCCCACTTAAGGCGGTGGGTGACCGACTTGGACCGGCAATCGCTAAAAGAAGAACTATATTTTCCCAACAATTTTTTGTACATCATTTAATTCCAATAAAACAAACACTATAATTTTCCAATAAAATCAAGTAAATTTAAAAAATATTTTTTTATACCAAAAAAAATTTAAATGATATTTTTAATTGTAAAAAAGTTTCTAATTTGACCAAAATTTCCCGCTCAAATTTAAATTTCCATATTTACATGTTATCTTTAAAGTGTAATAACTTAAATATTTGATCGTGTTGTCACATGTTTGACATAACTAAGTTTTTAAGTAAAATTTCTTCTTTACTTTGTGTTATTATTATTATTCTCAACCGTACTAGTTTGCGGGATATCAGTCGGCCACCTACCCCCTTAAGTATGTTCTGATTTTGATATAATCAGTTTATGAATGATAGTTTTAGTCTTTTTTACACTATCAAATCTCTATTCATTATTATTAGTTTTTTAAAAATTATATTTAAAGTTGTATTTTTATTTCATTTATGAACTAAATTTTAATTTTGAATTATGGTATATCGCTTATCACGAACATTATTTAAATTTCTTAATAATACAAGAAAATATCTCTTGATGATAATTTATGACAACAGTGAAGGTGAAGAAATGATCCTATTGCACTTTGTTAAAACACTTCAAAAAAAAATAATGATTTGTTATTTTATTTAGTTATTTAATTTAAAATATATAAAATAAATATGTTAAAAGAATTTTATTGTTTATAATTTTATAAAAATGATAATTAATACATATAAATTTACAATTATATTACATAAAAATATTTTCTTAAATTTACATAAGTAAATTAAAAGTGCACTTGCAAGCTAAATTTAAATGATTTACTCAGTATTCTACTTTTAACCTTTTTTATTTTATAAATATATTCAGTTATATTTTATATATACATGATATAAAAATAACACTCAAGTAGACATACGTTTTTCCTCTCTTGTGCATTCACATAGATCATTATTATCCATGTTAATACTGACATATTTTAATGTCACTCTCTTATAGCGCCGCATATGTTTATTTCTCACATCTTATATTATACAGAGTGTCCATAAAGTCTTTTCTTTAACTTTACTTGTAAAAATCATTAACATGATTTATTTAAACTTGAATTCATGTGATGTAAAGATCTAAGGAAATGCTCTGAACGTATCACAAATGAATATAGAAGGTCAGTTATTGCTAAAAATGAAATACAGCATTGATTTTACAAAAATAGAAAAATATTTTTTATTTTTTGCAATGATTCTTGAAGCCATAGACCACATAAAACAACATGTACTTTTCAATGAATAAACACAAAATGGGATCTTCAAAACTGTTGACAATTTTTAACAGAATGTTATTGTAGCCCTACGAGAGAGCGTGAAAAAACTGTAAAGTATGCATTTTGCGTGAAAATTCATGATTATGAGGTCAGAAACATGCAAAAATTAGTATGAAAATGTTGTGCGTGTTGCATAAATCGAATTTTCTAATCATTGCTACGGGGCTACTGTTGGGTCTTGAGACAAACTAATGTTATTTATGTAAATCCCATCAAGTGTTTTGTGATATAAATGCTTATGTTTTTCTCCGGTCTATTCCTTTAAGAAAAAGATAGCTGGAAAAACGTAATAATAAAAATAAAAGTAATAATATAAAAAAAAATTAGTCTCCATGCTAATTTTGAATTATTAAAATTTTCATTTTTTTATAAAGCGCATGATGTCATACTGAATTTGCTTCAACGCCATATTGAAGCAATGCATAATATTGCTCAACATAGGACAAACGTGGTTTTTGACTATTTTCTATGGAAAATTATTACTAAAATTAGCTAATTTTTTTTTTTAGTTATTTACTATTTTTCTCGCATACTTGAAAACCTAATTCAACCTGTTAACAGCATCAAACCATCAAAACTATTGCTACGCATTTTTAAACGCAAAATGTCATTTTCTCATACCGTTCCACAGTGCTCACATATGGCATCGACTTTTACATGAATGCAACCACTCTATATAGCCAATACGGCTGTGTCAATATATTTCGTAAGCAATGCTAGACAATACAGATTGAAGTTCGTTATGGTATTGAATTGCAAAGTAGGCAGAGTAATGCACAATGAGAGGAAAACAAACAAATTAAAAAAAAAAAAAAAAATGCATGTATTAACATGATTATGGAACTAAATTTTATACCTGAACTTTATTTTTGTAAATAAATTGTTAACACCCTGTATATTTTTAACAGGTTATTTGATACACAACTCGAAATGCAACAGTTGAAAGCTTTTCTTTTTGCAAAGTTCTTCTTCTCGCATTTTCACTATTAAAAATGTATGCATTACTATAATAACGACGTTAAATTTAGACATGAAAGTAATGTGCGTAATGATATGTGCAAAATACCATGCATTATTAGTTTCTTGTATAGGCAGGATGTTGTATACTTGCATAAATGTATACTTGGTATGATCGATTTACCTATATTCTCAGCTAATAGGGTCGCTATTAGATCTAAATCCACCAGATTGCGAAATAGCGACTCTCTATTGTACCTAGAATCAATGTCAACTATTATAATGATTCGTTTTTTTCTAGAAGCGTTGGTTTATATAATAAATTAAATTGTAACATTAAAGATATGTCAGCAGCTTTGTTTCAAAAACATGTGTTATGTCTAATCTGTTGTATTTTAACCTTTTCTTTTTCTTTTTTTTTTTTTTCTTTTTTACTTTTATGGATAATTAACTTGATGGGCTTTGCCTTTTTAATTACTCTTTTGAGCAATACTTCAATGTTTTGTGACTTGACTGTATATTGTCTGTAAAAGTTTCTTGCTCAATAAATCAATATTATTATTATGCAAATGATTAAAAAATATATATTTTGTTACACGTACTAATATGCAATCATAAGGAGACTTTAATTGACTTATTGTTCCATTTTATATTCACTAATTTTAAACAGCATAACAAAATTACTTTTTTATGTATTCAGTGTCTTTATTTAACGTATTAAAATACTTATCATATTCATACACAACGTCTTAATAAATTTATTATTAAAATTTCACTTTAGACAATGACTTAATCCCACCTTGGCCTATAGTTGCAGGATATTTAATTTTCATTGTTCAGACTTACTAGTTAAATGATTTAATTTGTAAAAACAATATTTGAAATAATAATAATTATTATTTATTTTAGTTTTATAAGTTATGAAGTAAAAGATTTTTTAATAAATAAAAAAAGGAAAATAATTAAAAAAATAATTATAAATCATACAATAAAATAAACCATTAAATATTTTACATATATTTAATTTTAGTATTATGACCACGGAGAAGACTATGAATTATGATCGTTATAATATTAATATCAAGTATTATATTATCTACTATTTACTGCACGGAAAAAAAAATACTACGTATGGCAGGGCAGGATTATGTATACATGAATCCTGTATTTTGCAATAGGTAGCCTTAATTTTGGAACAGGTAGTTATAAACTACAATATCACTTAATCTAAATGAGTCACACCTTTATTGTAGCATATTACACCTGCATTAGGTATTATTGTAGTATAATAATACCTGTGTTCTAGGTTATATGTCTACCTATTACAATTACAGGATTTAAATACCTGCCTTAAGTATTTTTTTTCCGTGTATAATAAATGATTTATTACAACATATTCATGACGTGATACTATGTGTCAAGCTATAACACTATAAGATAATATCATAATTATTACATATTAGTTGATAAATACGATAAAAAATTTTTGATCCATCGTTTTTAATAATTATGTTGCACTAAAATGCTTTAGTAATTTTAAGTGATATATTAAAAATTCATGAACTTTTTCTGCACTAATTTCTCGATTATTACATAATAAATTAAGGAATGTGATTATTTATTAATGGTATAAGTGTTATGAAAGAAAGAAAAAAATAAATAAAACATAACAATCATTATAATTATTTATTTTTTCATGTATTTTTTTTATTTAATACCTTAGTATAGTACAATCAGCAATAATTTAAAATACAGATAAATCAACAATGTAATCAGTTACATGCAGTACATTATATAGCTTAAAACATATTAAAGGGCTTCAGACCTCAAACAATTGAATCAAAAACGTAAAATTCAAGAGATGGGACCGTCATTCATACACATATTATATCCTACAACCCTTCTGTAGCCTCACAAACTGGGATTGAAAAATTGTAAAGTAGGCAATTTTAGGAATTCATGACGTCAACAATTCCGTGTCTACAATAGAAATTGTAGCGCGGGTTGCCTACTTTACAAGTTTTCTTCCCAGTTTGTGAGAGTACTTAAGGGTTAAGGCACAAAATATGTGTATTTATAATTGTTCTATCTCATGATTTATAATTGAGATGATATGTGTTTTTGAGGCTCCCTTTATGGTGGAAAATCAGCTACTGCGTGATTTGACTAAAAAGTTATAAAATAAGAAAATTGGGAAATTTTTTACAGTAATACTGTACATTAGATAAGTAATAATTATTTAAAAAAATGTAAAAAAAAAAAAAAAGAAGAAGAAGAAGTTACCACGCTAGATTTAAAAGTATAATTTTTATGAAGCTTTAGTCCCATAAGAGCTCATTTCAATTTCAAATAATATTCTCTCTCAAATCTGATGAATACAGGTTGGGAAAATTTTATTAAAGTTAGTTTTTTTTTTTTTTTTATTATTTTTTTTTTTTTACTATTAACTTTTAAAATATATCGTATTATCGTATTTAAGTTTAGAAGTTTTTATTTTAGATTTTGATTTGAGATACAAGCCATCTAAATACAGCCCTAATTATGTTTGCTTTTTATGTTTTGTTTCATCCGAAACATTTTAGTCATAAAAACAAATTTACTGCATTATTTATATTTATTAATTACAATTTGTATACGTTGTACTTATAAGGGATAATTATTTATGCAATTTCAGATTAGTAAATGTTAATTATTGTAATTATTTATTGCAGCTTATATAAAGTTTTTTTATTATTATTTATTAATGCATAATATAAGTAGCTTGTAGAAACATAACGATTTACAACAATACGTTAATTTATAATAGACTATATTATTTGTGTATTAATTTATAATTTTAGAACTCAAAATCTAAAAAAAAAAAAAAAAAAATACAATACAACACCATACAGTACAAAATCTAAAATAATGCAATTAGGTCAAATTTAAAAATAAATTTTCATATTATCCTATTTAATGAAGTAGAGCACATTTTCTTTGAAAAGTTTATATTTTCTTCTCCGTTTTGCAAGGTTAAAAATGGACGTGGGATGATTTTTACATTTTAAAATTTTATTAAATAATATTATATTTTTTTTATTGATTTATTTTTTAGGTAATCAATTTTTTATAAATACGTTATTTAAAAACTGAAATGCTTTAGCAGTACATTACTCCCATTTTCTTAGACAGCTGTCTAAGAAAATGAAATAATATTGAGAAAAGTTCTATAAATGTAATATATTTTTATTATTATTATTATTTGCTATAGCTTTCTGTATTTTCTTACTTAAAGACATAGAACACCTTAAACAAAAAAAGTGTCTAATATCCAAACATATCTAAATATTTAACCTATTTTGATTTGGCCTAACTCATTGATTTCTAATTTATTTTCCATTCTTAAAATGGCAGCTGTAGGTTTCCGCGCATGTGGACTAGTGAGCTGTGACGTCATAAACCTGCAGATGCTATTTTGTGAATGTAAAATTAGTTAGCAAGCAATGACTCTGGCCAAATCAACGTTGATATTTAGATATGATAGGAGATTAGACATGTTTTTGTTTTGTTTTTGTTCCTAGAGTTCTATGACTTTAACATTAAAAAAGCTCATAAATTTTAAACGGTTGTTAGTTTTCAACATTTTTCTTAAAAGAAAACAACATACATTATATAAATAAAAACATATATATACAAAGCTCCATAAACATTAAAAAATAATACATTATAAAATAGTCATTATTGTAATTTAAAAATAACCGCAGGATAGAGTAAAAAATTACTTATATGCATAGAAAAGTATTTTTACACAGACTCATAAACAGTACATACTGTACATCAAAGGTAAATAGCAGAATGAATAAAATATTGTTACGTTGTTATATTCTTTGTTCAGTTGCAATTCTAATTACTTATGTCATATGGTGACAGAAATACATTGTAAATTATTATCTGGTATTGATATAAAAGAAACCTTTGCTATTTATATTTATTATTATTTATTTTTACTTAAAAAGAATATAATTTTTTTGTAACATAACAAAATGTTCAATTTATAAATAAAATTATATAATTCAACATTTGAATTGTTCTTATTCAAAATAAAATTTCAGATATTTTAATTTAATAGTATCAGAGAGGTTTTAACTAATTTTCCATCCTTTACATTAAAAATAAATAAATTACGTCTTATATTGCATTTTTATCATTATAGCATAAATGTAGATAAATTAATCAACATTAATAATTATAATTTTTAAGATAATATTTGTCTTGGCATAATTAGTTAATGTGCAATATATCATAGATTATGCTGTATCGAAAAAATTGTACTGAAAATGAGCTAGCATAATAATTATTGAGTATTTATTTTTGTCCTTGTTGCATTGTGAGACTGTGTTTTTATAGTTGTTCTCTCTCTCTCTCTCTCTCTCTCTCTCTCTCTCTCTCTCTCTCTCTCTCTCTCTCTCTCTTTCTCTCTCTTTCTCTTATCTTTTTTGAAAAAATTACTACACCATTCGTGCAAATATTAAAAAAAAAAGACTTTTCTAGATAAACTTATGAAATTTTTTAATCTAATCTAAAAGTTTTAAGAATTTTCATAACCGATGATACCTTGATCACCTTTGCTATCACTTACAGTATAGCATTATTAAATTATTGTATATTTTCTAATTATATTTACAAGAAATTCCATGATCATGTAAATTTTATTTTAAATATTATAGGGTCTATGCATTCATGTTAAAGTCGACGCCATGTTGGATAATTTAATAACATGGGTGGCATAGGAAAATAACTAATTTTGCCAGTTTAACAACACTATGAAATATTTTTGAGAGCATTGATGCTGTAAATATGTTGAATTAGTATCTCAAGTAATGAGAAAAATAACAATAAAATTTTTTAACATATTTCCCAAAGAAAAGTGCTTAAAATGAAGTTTGTCCTATGCTCAGCAATGTTGTTTACTACTCCAGTATGGCCTCAAAGTGCACTAAATATGACGTTATCCGAATGCATGAATGTTTAATTAATAATTATTATTAATGATTTGAATAACATCAATAAACAGGTAAAAATAGCTATAATATGGTAGAACGTTATGATACAATATTGTAGTTATCAAATTATTTTATAGTGAATATAATAATTAATTTATTTTTACACAAGTGGTATAAACAAATCACCTGCTAATTCTATAAATTAATGCAAAATACATGTAAACATACTAGTTCAATTATTAGTCACTAGTGTGCATATTAAAATACTCTGTAACAAGTTTATGTAAACATTAAATTAAGAAAAAAAATTGTGACCGTTAGCAACTATTCACTTATTTTTTTAAATAAAAAATATATTTAAAGAAAAAGGTATAACTTAGTGAAAAGTCAAATTATAGACTAAACTTTTGAATAGACTTGCTTACTAAACAATTTTAATAGCATATTGCTTTTACCAGCAATAAAATTTAAAAGGGGGGGGGGGGGGGGGGGGCTTAAGACACGGCTAGTACATGGCTAGTATCCCTCATTAAAATTTATATTATCCAGAATCGAAGCAGTTATAGTTTTCTCCCCATCAGCGTAATGTTATATTAGAGGTCCAGTGCCTTTTTCTATCACACCTCTGATAAGTGCTACTTCATCGCTGGTAAGAAGCATTCATTAACCTTTTAATACTAATTTGTATTTTTGTTCAATGTAATTCTTTCTTACCTTTTTAATTAATGAGCTTAAATAATATTGGTATTTATTGCTTATTATTTTATGTTAAAATCAAAATTACAAATATATATATATATATATATATATATATCTATGCTAATTCAATTATAATATACATAATATAATAGGGTATACCCTGTTGAAATAGATAATTATTGATCTAATATTAATAACTACAGTATGTTAAAAATAAAAATACTCACTCAATACCCAGTAGTAAACAATAGTGTAGTAATGAATTAATAATAAACAATCCATCATTGAGTTAATTAAGTTTACTATTCTGTTTACTGTTTGTTTTATTTTACTGTGTACATTGTATTATAGTTTTTATTTAAAGAAATATAATTATTGAAATATATTTATTGTTTAATAATTTTTTAATAATAATAATTAAACTAACAATAATGATATTTTTTATAAATATTTCTTATTATATTGTTACTATTATTATTATTTTTTTTTTACAATAATACTTATATTTTTTAAATTTTATTTTATTTTAATATTTTAAAAACTTATAATTTAATAAGAGAATAAATTTTTCTAATACGTCATTAAAATTTGGTTTGTCGCTATTACTGTTTTGAATATCGTTGTTTGAACCTAGATTGAGAATATTAATTGTATGTATACAAAGATGAAAGTAAACTCAAATAAATCATTAATTCAAAAAGTGTGAACGTATGGAAGAAAAAAAAAATTAAGAAAAGGAGGCAAAAACTTACAGTTTAGCATCCAATCTAAAAAAATAATATTATTTACTCCATGCTTGAGTCATTTTTTTATTATTATATATTTTAACATAAATTAGTGATGACAATGATTGACATTAATATATAATAAAAATTACTGACATGTCAAATATACAACTAAATATTTCCGTATGAGATAACACACAATGTTATACACTATTAAATGCAAGTCCCAGGTGTTTCAGCATAGTGACAAAGATGCATTACACGAAGTTCCAAAGGGGGATAACAATAAACACTATACAACTTTTAGCACTTTACATGATTTAGTATTGATATTTGAAAGAAAGATATTTTCTGTTTCCATCAAATAAAATTCAAGTGTTATATGGTATCAGTTTTGTTTAGAATTACTCTATAAAGATATCCTGATTTTAGTTAAAAGAAAAATGTTAAATGATAATAGAAATATTATGAGAAATGAGGTTATTAACCCAGGTATTTCACAGTAATAATTATATAATTAAAACAAGCATTGGATTTGTCTGAATAATTTAAAAATACTTAAGACAAGAACAACAATAAAATGAATTACAGCAATAAAATAGTCTATACATTAAATTTAAGGTCAACGCCATGATGGATAACTCATTAACATGGGGGCATAGGAAAATAACTCATTTTGTCAGTTTAAAAACACTATGCAATATTTTTGAGAGCATTGATTCTGTAAATATGTTTAATTAGTATCTCAGGTATGTGAGAAAATAGCAATAACAAAAGATTACCGGTTTTCCAAAGAAAATTGGCTTAAATGAAATTTGTCCTATGCTGAGCAATGTTATTCACTACTCCAGTATGGCCTTCAAGTGCATTAAATATGATGTCATGCGAATACGCCCTATACAGTACAGTACATATATTTAGTAAATTTAGCATAATGTAATAAAATTTGTGAATACGTTAATATCAGTATAATGTCCTTGTGTGGGTGGTAAAAATTAAGGCATAGATGTCATCTGTTTTTGAGTTTTTATCAATAAAGGATCCTAAAGTTAATATTCTTTCTATAGGGTATTTCCGTAAAGCCATAGACCACATGAAAGAACATTGTACTATTTTTAATAATTAAAAAAAGAATGGGATTTTCAAACCTGTTGACAATAAATGTAGCCCCACGAGAGAGTGTGAAAATACTGTAAAGGATGCTATATATGCGGGATAATTCCAGTTTCTGACGTCAGAAATAGGTGAAAATAAAAATAAAAATGATGCGCAGGTTGCATAAGTTGAAATTTTCTCATCACTGCTTTGGCGCTACAGTTGACTTTTGAGCTAAACTAATGTCATTTATGTAAATATCGTCAGGTGTTTTGTGATATAAATGCTTATGCTTTCTTCTGGTCTATGCCTTCAAGAAATTTTTTGAAAAATATTTGTTTTTACATTTCTTAAAAAGTGATGCCAGGCTGTCCTAGATTTTAACAGTTAAAGAATATGCCTGTGTGGTGTAGTGGCTAGCGTGCTCGTTTGGCATGCTGGAGGTTCGGCGTTCGATACCAAGCCGGGTCGGCCTTGAAAGGCCAGCTTGTAAGAGCGATGGTTAGAACGGTGAAGTTTCAGTGTGTTTCAATGAGTACGTTGCCGCTCAATACGTAAAGGTTGGCCAGGCAGTTTGACCAACTCTAGTCCATAGTGGCGAGTGCTGCTGTCGTAAGATTTGGTGGTCCGATCTGCACAGGTCTGGTATTAGGAGCCCAGAGGAGTGTGGTGTTAAAAGGGTGGAGCCTGTGGTTTGGTAAGCCACAGATCATTGTAGCCCCTCTTACTAGAAAGGATTCGTCCTGGCCTACCCCGAAAGGGATTATGGCGTCATGATACGTATGTATGTATGTATGTAAGAGTATGAACTTTTAATAATTTTCCATGATTTCTTCTTGTTTCAGAGATATGCGGTCACAAATGGGTTACAACATCGGTTGCGTGTTAGTTCTGGTTTTGGTCACTACGGCATGTCGTGCACTTCAAGATGGTGAACGTGGTAGTGTTTCCGGTTGGCCAATGGGTGCTGGCCATGAAAGTCAGCTATTACAACTTCTGCAAGATACAGAAATGGAGAAAAGAGCCCCAAGTAATATGAATTTCTTTGGAGTAAGGGGAAAAAAGGCACCGAGTAGTGCTAATTTTTTTGGTGTTCGTGGAAAAAAGGAAAATAATGAGGTAATGAAAAAATATTAATTTTTCTTAATTTTTTTTTTTTTTTTTTTTTTTTTTTACATTTCTAGGATATATAAAAAAAAGAATAAAAATAGATTAAATAAAAATTAATGAAGCTGCGATATATATTGGAATTTCTGGGTTAAAGTAGCGGTTATATAACAGTAGGACATAAATCACTAATCACTAGCATGCTGTCAGTTTTCTAAGTAGCCTCAAGAAATGCCTTTGGGCTGGACTTAGGTAGCTTTATAAAATTAGAACTGAATATTAGATTGTTGTACGGGAAACCAATCTATGAAATTTGAAGCCACACGTGGTCTTTTTTTTTTTTTTTTTTTTTTTTTTTTTACTTGTAGAAAGTTTGTTTTTTTTCTATTCAATTATTTACAAGGCAAAAAAATTGGCTTGAAATGCTTTGTATTGGTATGAAGAAAATTGGAAGAAAAATAAATAAATAAAAATTTTATTTAAAAATTTCAGGCTCACAGTGCAGTATTTTTCTCAAAAATCACAAGAAAACGTGTTTCTCTCCATAAGCGTTAAATTAGGGACCCCGCGCCTTTTTCTAGCGCACCTACGTAATCACTGACAAAAAAAACTTTTCGCTCACTAATTTTTTTTTTTTTTTTTTTTAATTTTGCAGATCGTTGATGAGATGTGGGGTGATGAGTTGGATGCTCTGGAAAAACGCGCTCCAGCAGCTGGGTTCTTTGGAATGAGGGGTAAGAAACGACCTGCAGGTTTCTTTGGAATGAGAGGGAAGAAAGGACCATCACCAAACAACTTCTTTGGCATGCGAGGTAATCAATCAAATCAATCACCTTCTATTGATTAGCAAGTACTTCTTTTTATAATATTAAATTTATTTATTTTTTAGTTTATATTCTTATAAATAACAATATTTAACGCAATTTTTGTCGTCAATAAAAGAAATAGAACAAATGATTTATTTCTTTTTTTTTTTCTTTCTATAAGAATTATTAATTGTTAGTGTTAGAGTTCAAATACATAATTTTTTTATTGTTAATAAACTTAGAATGCTTATGAAACAAACAAAAAATGTTTAATTGTCTTCTTTTTTTAATATTATGAATTACAACTATAAATACTTAAAGGCATAGAACAAGTTGAACAAAAACTTGTCTAATGACAGTAATATCCTAATATACCTGAAAATTAAGGTCTATTTGCATAGTGACGTTGATTTCTAATTTATTATCCATTGTTTTGATTTCCACGTAATGGTAGATCCAGTTTATGACGTCACAGTCATTTAGATTTACGTATAACAGCGTGTGGACCAGGCAAACTGTGACATGGATCCACCATTACGTGGAAATCAAAATAATGGAAAGTAAATAAGAAATCAATGACTTCGGCCAAATCAACGTTAATATTCAGATATAACAGTCATATTACCTGTCATTAGACAAGTTTTTATTCAACTGTTCTATGCCTTTAATTTTACGTGTTAAGTATTATTCACATGGCACGCAAATTTGACGCGGAGTCGACGGATAAACAAAGTTGGAACAATGTTAACAAATGGAGCCGTTGGCATTGTTTTTGAAAATCACATGTGTACGACTCTATTTGTTTACAACATTGTTCCAACTTTGTTTATACCGTAGACGTGCGTGCTACAAATTTACGCGTCATGTGAACAATACTTTACGAGACAATAAAGTTGTTGTTGTTTTATTTAACTAGGCAAGAAGAGTGATGAGAGTACAGAAGATTTGAACACACTTCTCCGAGCTCTCTTACTAAGGGGTAGACCTGATTGGGGTGGCGCAGGTGATGCAGAAGTAGTAGGACCTACATTTGAAGACCCTGCTAATTTTGAGGGAGGACAGATGCAAAAGAAAGCACCATCTGGTTTTGTGGGAATGCGTGGTAAGAAGGACGTAGCTTGGCAGAGCAACACTTCAAACTCAAATGCAGGTTTGTGGACAATTTTTTTTTTTGTATAAAATTTACTAAATTATTATTTGAATAATTGTATTTTATTAATTTTTAATAATACAAAAAATAACTTTTAGTTTTAATTACGTATATATTTAATAATATTTTATTTATTTTTTTAAATATTATTTATATTTAAAAGTAATTTATTTGTTTACTACTCAATCAATATTTAAGTGTTACTATGTACCGCGCCTGTTCTATGGATGACTATACTAAGGTGTATTTAATACTATACAATTTAAATTACAGTTGATAAATGAAATAAAAAACTGGACAAGTTAATGACTTATCCATGCTTATGAGTTATGACCTGTTAATATTTTGGGCTTATTCTTACACCCAACCCCAATAAGATATAACGATAAATTTAGTTTGTTTTTTTTTAAGGAAGTAGGTGACCGGCTGATATCTCACATAATGAACGGTCTCCAAATATAAAATTAACATGAATTCCGATACGAACCATTTCCAATTCTAATTAATTCCTGTGACCCGATAAAGTAATGTTACTTGTTTTTATTTAAATTTTATCATCAAACATTTGCAAATACGATCAAATATTTAAGTTATTCTACATTAAAGATAGCATGTAAAAATTCAAATTTTAAGTTCAACTTGTAAGTCAAATTTGAAAAAAAAAAAAAAAAAAAAAAAAAATTAAAATTAAAAATATTAAAAAATATTTTTTGGGAGCATTATTATTATTATTATTTTTAATTCATTCCATTTCTTTTGAAAATTATACATAGTACACGTTATGTTAGACATGACATAAGTAACGAAGAAATTTTGTTTTGTGAAAGTAAAGTTCTTATTGTGACTATTTCCGCTTCAAGTTAATCATTCATTGCCTTAAAACAATTTTAATAATAAAATTACACAGACAAAAATCAATACGTAATAAGCAAAAATTATTCAATACAGAATAATTTTTGCTCTATTGCACGCAATGGAATTAATAACTATAACAGAAAGACATCATATTTTACGTAATTTTTTCTTCCGTGTAGAGCAAATTTCTTTTTTAATAATTTTAATTTATTAATTTTTCGTAGTTATTAAAAAATATAAGTTTAATAGTAAATTTTAGTAATAAAAAAAATATTTAAAACAATAAATTTAATTTGGTTTAGCCTAACCTTTTCAATAAAATTAATATATTTTTATAATGTTTTATTTAGTATTTTATTTTATTAGTTTTGTAAAGTATTCCTTAAAAATTATATTAATTTTTAATAACTTTTAGAGGACTTACTAATTGAACTCTAAAAACTTCTAGTTTTTGAGATATAAGGTCGGTACCCTTCACCTTTGAGAATCATGTATAATGTTTAAAGTATTTAATTAATCTAAAACTGATTTTATTTTGATTGTAAGTTTCCCATTATGATTATTATTGAAAACTTATATAATTTATAAAGAATATTTAACAAAACTATAATAAAAAAATACTAAAAATACTCATATAAACTATTATAATTTTTTTTTTTATTTACTAAAAAAGTATAGTTAAACTTGAACTTATTACTTTTATTGTTTTAAATATTTTTTTTATCTAAAATTTACTATTGAATTTATATTTTATTATAACTACCAAAAATGATTTAAATATAATTAAAAAAAAAAAAAAAAAAAAAAAAAAAAAAACGGTACACGGGAAGAAAAGTTACTTAGTATATTTTATTATTGTGGTTTTAAAAATGTAGACCAACAAATAAAAAAAATAATAAAGAAGTTAAAAAAAAAAATAATAAAACGTTAAGGGTTGTATTCAGAAGGCGTCCATTAAAAAATCTAAAAATTTAAACTTCCAAACTTTAAGATTCGATTTAAAAATTAATAGTAGCAGCTACCTATGATAAAATTTTTAGAATTCATGACCATCAGATAAGAGGGAAAATAATTAATGAAATTAACATGAGCTCTTATGGGATTAAAATTTCAAAAAATCATAATTTGAAATCTAGCATGGTGACCCCCTAAATTTTTTTACAATTTTAAAGTTACCTTATCCTAATGTATCACTGGCCAAAATTCACATTTTTCTTTCTTTACATTAGACAACTTGCATGCTATTTTTTTATGGTCTTAAACAATTCTTTAGGAAAAATAAATAATATTTGTGCATATAAAACTGCTTAAAAAATGCTCCTTCATATTTAAAATAATTTTTGAAATTCAAATTTTATTTGAAGTAAAGACGGCGGCCATTACGCCGAAAGACGGCTCGTGTTTCTTTTTCTTTTTCTTTTTTAATTGTTGAAATCGTTCAAACGAGTTCGCAGCGACTGAAGAATTTTTTTAACGGCCGAATTTTTTAAAAATAACTGTTGGAGAAAATACAGATTTTTTAAAAAATTCAGCCGTTGAAAAAAATTCTTCAGTCGCTGCGAACTCGTTTGAACGATTTCAACAATTAAAAAAAAGAAAAAGAAACACGAGCCGTCTTTCGGCGTAATGGCCACCGTCTTTACTTCAAATAAAATTTTTAGTTCAAAAATTATTTTAAATATGAAGGAGCATTTTTTAAGAAGTTTTATATGCACCAATATTATTTATTTTTCCAAAAGAATTTTTTAAGACAGTGAAAAAATGCCATGTAAGTTGTCTATTGTTTAGTCAAATCCCGTAGTACTCGATTTCCTGCCTTAAGATCTTCTGTTAATATATCTGGTTCACTCTTACAACACATAACGGAATCTTTAAATATCATACGTCAGTATTTCTAATGTATTCTAAACGATTGCATAATGTGTTGTCCGTAAGCCATGTTTTATAGATAAGGAAAAAAAAAAAGAAAAAAAAACCTCATTATATTTGAATAACCAAGGATGATCATCATTGGAGGTTATCGGTTTAAAAATACGCTCAAAAATGACTATGGCTTAAATACGTAAAAGTATGTCTAGTATTTCTCATTTAAATTTCTCCGAAATCGGTGGAGTAGTTTTCTCAAAAATCGCAAAAAACGTGTTTTTCCCTGCAAGCGTAATGTTAAATTAGGGGACCCTTAGCTTTCCCCGCGTCCCCCCGCGCGCTAAAACAAAACCTCCAAAAAATGTTAAGGTTTACGAACGGCATTGTTATTAAATCTAAATGTTTCCCCGGAATATTATAATATAAAGTATAATACTAAGCTTTGGAAATTTGAGGCCAAAAAAAACTTTCATGATTAATACGGTTACAGTTTTAAATCTCGTATCAGAAAGAACCTTTGTCCTTTGTTTCTACTTAACATTGTAAATAGATTCACTGAAATATAAAAAAAAATAGTTATTACTAAATTATCTGGAATTAGATTCCATCAAATTTAAAGAATTTTAACAATAAAAAAAAAAAAAAAAAAAAAATTAAAAATTAATAAACATATTTTGTTAATATCAGATAATAATACTTGTTTTACTTTTTTCTTTGTCTTTATTTCTTTATGTTAAGACTTAAGAGACACATAATCGAAATTGTAAAAAATTGAACCGACCTTGATAAGGCTTTATCGTATAATATTGTGTTAAAAAAAAAAAAAAAAAAACTTGCATATTTTACACTTCATTTAAAGCAATTTAATTTCTATAATTAAAATAATTTAAAAACAATTCAATAAATTTTGTCTTTTGTTTGCTAATTTTTTTAATATAATATTAATTTTTATTATTTGTAATAAATAAATTATTATTAATTATTATATTTTTATTTTCTATTTAAACTATTACATTCCGCTAGTTATTCATTCGCAAGTGTAAAATTTTTAAGTAACATAGTAAAAACCTGGTTAAGATTAAAAATGATTGCAATTAATAAAATTTATATAAATGAGTTAATGTAATTCAAATATTATTGAAAGTGAGTTAATAATTAAGAGGCAAAAAAAAAATAATAATAACAAACGCGATATAAAGTGAAAGTAACAAAGTGTTTATTTAAAAAATATAAACTCTTTTTAAAGTCAATTTGTGGAAAATAGAAATAAGAAACTTCATTGATCCAGGCAGCTCAGTAATACATAATAGAAGTTACAACAAGCATTGGCCTAATAAATATACATAAAAATTGAAAAATATTTTTATCTTATCGTGCTTTATTATTGTCGGCCAACTTAAAAAATAATAATAATAATAATAATAATAATTTAAAAGAATCAAAAATTAATTAATTAAATTTAATTAATTTTAACATTTGCAATCTTTAATATATTATATATATATAATATATAATATTGGGTGGGTGGGTTATGGACTTCCCAGAGAATGTTTTTTTTTTTATCCTAAATTTCCTTATGAAAAAAATGTCAGTAATGTTAATTATTCATTTTTTTTTAAATGTATAGTTTAACTAAACAAAAAATTTGAAAATATGAAAGAAAAGTTAATAATAATAACTAAAACAAATTTTTAAAATTTAGGTTAAAATATAAGATATATTTATTTAACAATACCCAATTATGAATTACGTATTCACAAAGCAAAGTATGATAAAAGAAAATACTTTGAATGTGTTAAAAAATGAAAAAAAAAAAATGTTGAGAGTACTTACCTTATAGACAAAGCATGTAAATAACACGCGTGAAGTAGGGATATAGAGTATATATATCTAGAGGGTATAGTATCTAACATTGCTTTTGTTGATGTAAACAAAGGGAGTCTAATTACACTTGAGTTGTTACCACCATACCATACTCAAGTATGTCTAGTCACTTCAGTCATACAGTATATAAAAAGAAGAAATTTCGAGACCAAGGAAAAATATAATAATGAATATAGTCACTAATTAAATTACCTTTACAATTATTATTATTGTTTTTTTAAATAGAAAAATTTATAAAATAACTTCTTTAATGACAAATTATATTCTAAATTTATCTGAAAAGTAACTTTTGCTAGGCTGAAATTATTAATTTCTTAAAGGGATAGTCAACAATAGCTTTTTTAATAGTGATCATCGTGTTATTAAACCTCCCGAAATCGCTCAAAATTTTATTCTTAATTTAATTTTAATTAATAACGCACTAAGAGCAACCGCCGTTTAGCGACTCAAAACTCAAAACCTACGTCACAGCTACAACTTAATCTCACGCTAGCTTGGTGCGAGTAGAAGTTACCCTTATTTTTGCTCTCACAACTTGAAATCATATTTTACGTATTTAAAATATTTTTATGGCTTTATAATAATTTATGCAAAGATAAGAGTAACTCCAGCTCGCGCCAATTACACGATGATCACTATTAAAGAAGCCAGTGTTGACTACTTTAAACAACTAAAAAACAAATAAATAAAAATAAAAAGAATCTTAAGGTATAAATCATTTATCAGTTAATCACAAATATTGCAAGCATAAGAATTTCATAATAATTGTCAAACATTTTTGGGACCACGGATTTGATTCGAAACGGAATTGATTCGACATGGAATTGATTCGACAAAATAAAGGTGGTGGGGATGGTGTAGTAGAGATGACGACAGTGGTGGGGGGTATCAATTTTTGAGTATTATTTGGCAACCCTGCTAACTTAATATACAATTAAAATTACTCTCCTTTGAATTGAAAGGTGGAAATGATTCGACAGAGATTTGATTCGAAAAGGAATTGAGTCGACACAAAAAGCGTATTTATTTTCAGTGTGGAATTGATTCGACAGGGATTTGATTCGAAAAGGAACTGAATCGACAATATTTTATAACTATTTTTTAAGTGGAATTGATTCGACATGGATTTGATTCGAAAAGGAATTGAATCGACAAAAAATTAAACAACATATTTAAAGTGGAATTGATTCGACACGGATTTGATTCGAAAAGGAACTGAATCGACAATATTTTATAAATATATTTAACTAAGGAATTGATTCGACATGGATTTTATTCGAAAAGGAATTGAATCGACAAAAAATTAAACAACATATTTAAAGTGGAATTGATTCGACACGGATTTGATTCGAAAAGGAACTGAATCGACAATATTTTATAAATATATTTAACTAAGGAATTGATTCGACATGGATTTGATTCGAAAAGGAATTGAATAGACCAAATTTTATAAATATTGTCAAAGTGGAAATGATTAGAAATAAAGAATATATAAAAGCGCCAACTATTTGAATGGTGAATTATTGGTTGTTGTTTTTTTAAATCATTCAGACATTCATATATGTGCATTGAATATTGCACGCGAACTGTAAATCATTATTACGTACTTTAGAGTCAACCTGTAATTGAAGATAAGCGATAAGCTGATGTTTTTCCTAATACGTCTACAAGGGATGTAAATTAGTTATAATCATTGCACTTTTGTATGCGTTTTATTAATAACTTAACAAAGTAGCAGGTAAAATTAGGTAGAATTTAGGATATATTTGTATTTCAATATTATGTGTACCAAATTTCAAATTTGTTTGTCCATCGGTTATGTGTAAAAAAATAGAATGGGAAATATATGATATGGTATATTATGCTCATTTTTTTATTATGATTTATATTATTATTATTTTTTTTTTTTGCCCTCATAACCGATGGACAAATTGATTTGAAAATTAGTACACTTGCACATGCTATTGAATAATATTGAATAAACTGAATAAAGGTAATACAAAATTATTTTGAAGTTTTAAAAAAAAGTTATTGATGTAAAAATAAATAATAGTAAATAAATAAACTCCTACACGTCTGGGGTTAATTGTTAAGGGAAATTCTATTTTATCTTTAGATTTACATGCTTCATTTATTTATTGTTATTTTTTTAAACATTAATTTTTTGTGTAACTTAAAGTTATGGTTAAATTTATAAATGAAAATCATCAAATTGTTTCTAGAGTACTCTAATTGTTTCATATAAATTTTGCTCGTTCTCTCGTCTTCCCGTCGTAAACTTTTTTTTTCCCATAATGAATCATAGTGCAATGTTTTCATTCAATTAAAAAAATATATCAAATCTGTCTTCATGACTGTACCTACACTGTTTGCTCTCTTCACTCAGATTTATTTAAAGAATAAATGATTGTATTTTGTCGTATTTGTTTTGCATTTTTTCTAACTTTTGTGTGTATTTTTTCTTAGTCTTTGAACATTAAGTATCGTTAGGGAGGCGACGATAATATCGTCAAAACTTGACGATATTGACTATAAAACTTGCTAAGTTTTATAGAACTGTTAGTCTATAACGCATCGATAACCTGATATCGTTACAGTACTGTTATATCCTTATATCAAAAATACGTTAATCGTGCCCAAGACTAAGAGTTGCGCAATGAGCTGCGTGTATTTTTATATACTCTTTATTTTATTAGATATTTCTGTAGTTAAGAGTAACATATCAAGGAGTTATACTATTCTACATTCGTCTCGTCAATTTTTAAACTATATAGGGTGTAAGCGCATGACGTCAAATTTATTACGCTTGGAGGCCATTCTGGAGTAATGAATAACAATGCTTAGCATGAAGCATTTTTTTTTTTTTTTTTTTTTTTTGAGGCAGTAAAACGGTTAATTTGTAATATTGCTATTTTTCTCACATATTTGAGATACTATAATTCAACTTATTAACCAGATCAATGCTTTCAAAAATATGGTTTAATATTTTAAAACTAGCAAATTGAGCCATTTTCCAATGCGGTCCATGTTAGAACGTCGACTTTAACATGAAGGCGTAAATGCATAGATCCTTATGTTACATAAAATTATTTCATATATTTACAGCTCAATAACCACTAAAGCTACTTTTCAGATCTTTATATATTATATAATTCTAAAACCTTTTTATACGGTCACCTTATAAAGTGACATTACCTGCTACTTTGTTAAGTTATTAATAAAACGCATACAAAAGTGCAATGATTATAACTAATTTACATCCCTTGTAGACGTATTAGGAAAAACATCAGCTTATCGCTTATCTTCAATTACAGGTTGACTCTAAAGTACGTAATAATGATTTACAGTTCGCGTGCAATATTCAATGCACATATATGAATGTCTGAATGATTTAAAAAAACAACAACCAATAATTCACCATTCAAATAGTTGGCGCTTTTATATATTCTTTATTTCTAATCATTTCCACTTTGACAATATTTATAAAATTTGGTCTATTCAATTCCTTTTCGAATCAAATCCATGTCGAATCAATTCTTTAGTTAAATATATTTATAAAATATTGTCGATTCAGTTCCTTTTCGAATCAAATCCGTGTCGAATCAATTCCACTTTAAATATGTTGTTTAATTTTTTGTCGATTCAATTCCTTTTCGAATCAAATCCATGTCGAATCAATTCCTTAGTTAAATATATTTATAAAATATTGTCGATTCAGTTCCTTTTCGAATCAAATCCGTGTCGAATCAATTCCACTTTAAATATGTTGTTTAATTTTTTGTCGATTCAATTCCTTTTCGAATCAAATCCATGTCGAATCAATTCCACTTAAAAAATAGTTATAAAATATTGTCGATTCAGTTCCTTTTCGAATCAAATCCCTGTCGAATCAATTCCACACTGAAAATAAATACGCTTTTTGTGTCGACTCAATTCCTTTTCGAATCAAATCTCTGTCGAATCATTTCCACCTTTCAATTCAAAGGAGAGTAATTTTAATTGTATATTAAGTTAGCAGGGTTGCCAAATAATACTCAAAAATTGATACCCCCCACCACTGTCGTCATCTCTACTACACCATCCCCACCACCTTTATTTTGTCGAATCAATTCCATGTCGAATCAATTCCGTTTCGAATCAAGTACTGTTTCCCACATTTTTCAATGGAGGTTATCGGTTTAATAATTTCTTAAAAAATTGCTATCGCTTAAAACACGTAAAAGTATGTCTAGTTTTTCTCATTTAAATTTTTTCAAAATCGGTGGAGTAGTTTTCTCAAAAATAGCAAAAAACGTGTTTTTCCCCAAAAGCATAATGTTAAATTAGGGGACCCTTAGCTTTCCCCGCGTCACCCCGCGCGCTAAACCGATAAGCTCCATTGCTTAAAAGTTAAAACTAAATAGTATTTTTTTAAAGTTTTGAGGATAAAAATATAGCAAATTGATTCTTAATATAATTACTACCTCAAAAAGAATCACTGATTTATATTACGTCGCGAAAACTAATAAATTACATGCCCACGCACTTGTCATTTTAAATAATAATAAGTATGTAAATTTAATCACGAAAGAAACAATGGATCCAACAATGTACATAAAATTGATAGTATGTACAGATTTTAAACACAAAATCTTAGTGTATGACGTCTTATATAATAGCAGTAAGGTTTAAATATTTTAAAATTACTAGCTGTACAACATATTTCCACTACTTTGTTCATACTACGTATAGAAACAATATTTTAAATTTTATGGTATATATTTTGCATGTAAGTCATTTTCTATCATAAATACAATTCTTGTTGTAAGATGTTGAGAATAACTTTTTAGGTACTTGAAATTTTTGAGAAGTTTTTTTTTTGAAAAATTAGAAAGTTAAAAAGAAAATGTTTTTAATATGAAAGTAAGCAAAAGTGAGAAGGAGAGAGCGAGGGAGAGAAAGTGAGAAGCGAGAAAAGAAAGCGAAGAAGGAGAGACAAAAAGAGAGAAAGAGAAAAATACAGTCAGAAAGAATAGAAGACAGAGACAGAGACAAGGAAATAGATAGAAAGAATGTGACTGAAATATATTCAGAGAGAGAGAGAGAGAGAGAGAGAGAGAGAGAGAGAGAGAGAGAGAGAGAGAGAGAGAGAGAGAGAGAGAGAGAGAGAGAATGAGTGAAAGAGAAAAACATAGAATAGACAGAGAGAATGTTACATAAAGGAAGGAGAAAGAGAAAACATGTGTTATATATAAAAAGCCAAGAGTAACGGTATATGTAACTCTTATAGATTTATATAAAGCTAGTATATAACAGAATATAGCCCTATTAGTTATTCATAGCTCTTACTATATATATACCAAGTATACTATAACAAGCAAAAAGAGAGCACTTTACATTTACATGCATGTATGTGTGTTATATTTACACTGCTTTTTCATATCTCTCTCTCTCTCTCTCTCTCTCTCTCTCTTACTCGCACTTATGTATGTTATACAATCTAAAAGTAAAGTGTGAGTAAAAGCCATGTTAAAATAACGAGAAACGAGGTACTTTTCTAATACATTGCTCTGTTTAGTTTAAACTTGCTCGTATACTGTATAATCATTTCATTTTTATGATAATTGTTATTGCTTATTAGTATATATTTCTTTAGTATAAAACAGTAATAATAAAATTAAGAAAATGAACTTTAAGAACAATATTAAAATAAAAATAATAGGGAAAAAATAAAAAGGGAAATATAGTTTTAAGGGTCGTAGTTACATAGTCGTAGTGATATTTAAACTTAATTTTCTTACTTTTTATGTTTTTTGAAATTCAATAGTAGCAACAACAACAACTTATCAAAATTAACATTGCGCTGCATGGGTTTAAAATTTAAAAAATACGTAATTCAAAATTTTGTAAATTAACTCGACAATATTTTTAATGTATATATTTGGAGATGTCCTAAATTCCTGATCCTAAGTATCACTGTACCAAAAGTGAGACTCTTTTACTCTTACAACAGTCAAATCATTTCAGTACTACTTGTTTACCTTTATTAACATATTACGTATATTATGCTACACTCAAAATAGAGTTAGGCTCAAATAAACTTCAAACCCCTTTTTATCTCAAGTTTCAAATTAAAAACAAAATTCCAAATTATAATAATAATTATTTTATTTATTTCTTAGTTTATCATGTAAATTTATAAAAGTTATTGATATTATAATTTAAACCGTAAAGTACATTAATTGTATTCAATAGCGTAAAATGAACTTTAAAAGTATCCTACTTGTCCGCAAACCGCTTAGCACATCTGACGCAAAATTTGCCTATCTTTCAGGATACTCTCATTTCTTCATTTAATAATAAGGCCGTTAATAACAACTTAAATACGAATTATTTATGGATGCTATATTTAGTATCTAAATTTTTATTAATATTATATATTTTGTAAAATTGTTTTTAAACTATATGGATGCAATTTTCTTTGTAAATACCATAGCGCAATAAAAAAAAAATCTCTGTTATATTGTTATAAATAAAACCATTTTAGGTCAATGTTTTACATGAAACCATTTCATGAGAGGAATAAAAAAAGAGAAACAATTTTAACATTAAAAAAAAATCTTGTATTAGAATATATCTCACGTACTCTCCAAATTTTATGTGTAAATAAAAAAATAAAAAAAATCACAATTTTATCTTAAAATTGGTTCATTTAAAAGAGGAAAACATGACAAGGGTTTCCTTTGAAAAGTATATAATGTTAACTAGTACTATATTTTTTATATATCTATTTAGTTCAAAGAGTGTGTTAAAATTTTTTAGTAAAATGTAAAGTTAAAAAAAAAAAAAAAAAAAAAAAAAAAAAAAAAAACGCTTTGTAATAGTTTTTTATTATTATTATTTGTCCTTTTCTGTTTTGCTCTTTTGTTTGTATTTTTTCATAACAAAAAATGAACCTGATATTCTTGTTTTTATTTTTTTGAAACGTTTCACAAAAATTGTTTTTATAGAAACTTGACAAGATAGTAAAGTGTCATATTTAAAATGTTATGTGCTTTATATATATATATATATATATATATATATATATATATATATATATATATATATATATATATATATATATATATATATATATATATATATATATATATATATATATATATATATATATATATATATATATATATATATATATATATATATATTAAATGTTGTAAATTGTTGAGTTATACTTAAAATCAAACATTCTTTTAGGAGAAAAAAATGTCAAATACACAAAGCGCACTTATAATATTAATATAATAACTATAGAAAGTAGAAACAATAAAATAGCTTCTGATTTAACACAGAAACTTTTTGTACATTATATAAAAAAAATATAATATAAAAAAAAAATAAAAAAAAAACTTAAAAAGTTGAAAACTTTTTTTTTTTCTTTGTGTGTGTTACTAATCTAGAACGCTAAATGGAGATAAAATATTGAGAGGGAATGTCAGAGGTCAAATAGTTGAAGATTTTCCCCACGTGTTGTTATCAAATTTGGTATCATTTTAAAGTTTAAGTGTATCAGCTAACACTACAATAAAAAGTACTATTTGAAATAGAAGTATAAAAAACTGCTGTAATATTTGTACTATTAGCCTTATATAATCTTTATTTAAATTTGTTAACATTATGAAATCCTGTAATTTTCAGGTATTTTGGGTTTAAATGACCATGAAAAAAAAAATGAGTAAACTAAAATTATTATTTTAATCACTGATTACTGACCCTTCTCTTTATATTTACACCATGTTTAACTGTCAAGAAACGATATTTGGGTTCATTTACTGGAATTATAAACTAAAAAACTAGAAATAAAGGCATAAAAAAAAATACAATGCAATAAATAAAATAGATCTTAATAACCTACTGGCGTCAAAAAAAAAACAAAAAAAAAACAACTCATTATGTTAAATCTTAAATCATGAGATTTGACTATTATAAATACACATAATATCTTGCCTCTGAACCCCTCAGCACTCTCACAAACTAGGGAGAAAACTTGTAAATAGGCAACCTGCGCTACAATTTTCTATTTTAGACCTGGAATTGATGACTTCATAATTTCTAAAGTTGCCTACTTTACAGTTCTTTAACATCCGGTATTTGAGGGTTGAGTGACATAATATGTGTTATGATATAAATGATAGATAGTCCCATCTCATGAATTTTACTTTTTATTTTATTATTATTATTTTTTTAAGGGTTGTCTTTAGTTGGCTTGTATCTCAAAATCTAAAAAAACAAAAAAAAACAAAAAAAAAAAAAAAAAATCCTATTTTTTCACGTCACCTCAAATTTAATGATAACAGCTCAGCTACCTATAATAAAATGTTCAATACCCGTAACCATCAGATAAGAGAGAAAATAATTTCTGAAATTTAATAAAATTAACATGGCCTCTTATAAGACAAAAACTTCAAAAAATCATAATTCAAAATCTAGCATGGTGATCCCCAAAATTTTTACATTTTTGAAGTTGCCTTATCCTTATAGAGATCGGATTTTTAGGTGAAAATTTTGGTATAAAAGGGTCTAAAATAGGTAATTTTTTTGCACAAAATAGGTGAAAAAAGGTGATACAACCTAAAAAAGGTGAAAAAATTAAAAAAAAAGTGAAAACCTAAAAAAAGGTGAAAAAAAAAAAGTTGATCTCAAACGGCTCGAAAGTTGCTAGTTCGTGGACATTCTTATAAAAAAGGAACATATTATTCATAACAACAAAAAGGTGATCATTTTAAAATCCGGTCTCTACTTAGCCTAATGTATCACCATGCTAAATTTCAGATTTTTCCTTCTTTACGACTTTTTAGTCAAATCCCGTAGTAGCTGATTTCCCGCCTTAAGACCAATAATAACCCTTTAAGTCCTAATTTAATTTTAAATTTTCAGTGCAAAATATTACTAATAAGAAAAAAAGAGTTAAAAATGTATCCTCAAATTATAGTGTATAATAGAAAAAAGTAGAAACACAGTAAGTAAAAGTGTATATATCAGTAAATTATACTGTACAGTATCAATATTCTCTAAGGACTTAATAACTTTAGTTAGGAAAGTTTTGTGAAACTCAAAATTTATCACTGATACTAAATCTTGTATTTTAAATCCCATGATACGTTAAAACGTATAATACTTTGTTAATATCAGTTACCTATAAAATATATTATTATTTACTTTTAGTAAAATTGTAACCTAAAATTTTACTTGAAAATAGATAAATCTATATTAAAACTTGGAACTTTTGATCTTAAGTTTTTTTTAAGTTTAAAGGTCAGTATGTTTACAAATCCTGAAGGAACACTGCATCTATGATTTCTATCATAATGTTTTATTGTTGCATTATTATTGTTTTAAGTATGTCTACTCGATGCTTTTCCAGTGAAAATTATTCCATAATACAATTTTTAATAATTAAAATTATTATTTCAAAAATTTAATTTTTTTATATATTATATAAAATATATTAATATATTTTAAATTTTTATGTTTTTAAACTAATTTAATTACAATATAAACAAAAACAAATTATAATTAAAATAACATATTATTTAATTTAGGATATTTTTTTAAAAAAAAGTATTTTATATAATTTCAATTTAACACATATATCATGTATTTCTACAATTAGGTCGGTCATTTTTTGTTCAGCTTTCAAGGTCTATCATCATAGTTACATGTTACATTAAATACGATGCGTTAATAGTTACAACATTGAGGATTGATAGTAAGTTATAATTGCATATAATGTGGAAGCATTATATCAACATTCTTGTACAATAATCTGGGTAGAGTCTGAAAATTCGCTGTACTGCACTACAAATAAGACACCTGATTAACCCAAGCAGTTCATAGTGACAAATATAATTACAACATGTGTTAGTCTAGTTTAGTCATTCTTTACAAATAAATATAGGGTGTATGCGCATGACGTCGTATGTAATGCACTTGGACGCCATATTATAGTTAACATAGCTCAGTATAGGACACACAATGTTTTTGGCTTTTTTTTTTTTTGGGGGGGGGGGGGGGAGGATTTTTGTTATTATTATTTTTCTCACATACTTGAGATACTAATTTAACAACATCAATGCTCTCAAAAATATTGCTTATTATTTTTAAACTTCCTATAAATGAGTCATTTTCCTATGCGAACTATGTTTTTGAGTAAAACTCAACATGACGTTGATTTTAACATGAATGCATACACCCTATAAAATTTAAAAGAACATATTATGTATTTTTAGCACATACACCCAATTAATTTAATTTTTTTCCCTACTTTATCTGATGTTCAAGTATCCTGAATTTTCTTAATATACATTTTATCATTGAATTTCATATAAAAAATAAAGGCATTAACATAATATAAACTTATAAAAGTACATAAAGTCTAATAAAAACTCTCTTTTAGAGATCTTAAATCTGAATTAGACTTGTTATTTTATTTACTCCAAAAGTACACAAATAAATTTAAAAAAATATAAGTTGTGAAATAAACTTGTTAAAAAACAAAATGCTATGACGTCATATATATCTTGAGTTTTAAAGTACCTTTTGTTTGTATGTCTTGGAACATATAATTGCAAAAAATATCTCTTAATTAGAGACTAACACAAAAAGAAAAATATTTGTGTGCTTATAATTTAAAGTAACAATTTTATTATTTATTTAATTTCTTTATATGAAGCCTAAAATAAATTAGGTGCTGATAGCAAGAAAACAAGCTAACAATAAGAACGAGGAATTAAAAAAAAAAAAAAAAAAAAAAAAGGAATTATTTTTCTTTCTGAATTTCTTCTTCTTCTCTCTTTTTTTTTTTTTTTTTTTTTCCTTTATCTGAAGAAAACTATTTTTCAAGTACTTTCAAAGTACGCCTAGAGTAAATTCTAACAAACTTTAACCTTATATATGTACGTATGTATATATATGTGTGTGTGTGTGTGTATATATATATATATATATATATACACACACACATATATATATATATAATATACACAGTATTTATAAATAATTATTTAAAACAAAAAAGTTTACCTCATTAGGAAACATCATAAAAAAACAAAAACAATAAAACATTTTAAGTATCGATTTATTTATACTATCAGTACTTAAATAGGAAATTCTAAGAAAATCAAATCATGTTACTGAAATTTCTTTTCGAGGGTATAATAAATATTATTTTATTTTTACCGACAACCAAAAATTTTATTACCTATATATAATATAAATGAAGTACATTAAAATTTATTTACTCTTTGATAATAAAAATTTATTTTCACGTAAAACAATTTTCAAGTACATGTACTTAAAATATCTGTAGTGTAGATCTAATTTCATGATGTATATTTACAGCCGTTTTAATTTCAAAAAAGTAATAAATTACTAGCTAAGTATATATTTTTAAATCCATAGTTTCAGTGATAAAAATTATATTTCTTACATTATTTATAAAGTATAAGTTTTAATTTATCAATCTAATGATTGAATACTAAATTTAAAACGTGTTTTTATACGAAAATTTAGGCGATTTTTAAGTTAATGTATCACATGCAATTAACGTTTTTTTAATTGTTGTTTCGTATTTATAAGATAACGATCTTTCCATGAGAAATGCATTAATTCAAGATATCAGCTATTGCAAGATATGACTAAAAAGTTGAAAAACAAAGGAAAGTCTGAAATTTTGCATAGTGATACATTAGGATATTTTCCAAAATGTAATATATATATGGGGAGTCTCCGGGTCTTCATGCTATAGATTTTAAGTTTTTTTTTTTTTTTTTTTTTTTTTTTTTTTTTTTTTTTTTGAAATTTTAGTCCCATAATATCCTATGTTAATTTAAAATTATTTTCTCTCTTATTTGATTTTTAAATCATAGGTAGCTGTTATTAACTTTTAAATAGCATCATAAAGTTTGGTCATTTTTTAAATATTTAAAGTATTATTTTTTAGATTTTAAGGCACAACACAAGCCATCTATGTCATACAACCATTAACTAAAATACTAATATTTAATAATGTACGAGTAACTCAGTTCTTTCTATTAACCTTATATTAATGGGATCATACACATTAAAAGATTTTTTTATTAAATTTAAGATTATAGTTCTTTGCAATCTTTTTGTATTTGATCTATTTCAAAAGCATATAATTTTTGTAGAGCTTATATGAAATTCAAGTCTCCTTTTCAATTTTCTTCTCTATTTCCCCACCCCTACCATACTCCAATCATATTTTTAAATTATATTTTTAAATATAAAGTGTATGTAAGTTTTAGTACAATTTAATTATATATCACATTATATTATGAAAATATATAATGAATGTTTAAATTAGTCCAAGTTATAATAAAAACTAGTTATCTTTCCTGGCATTTTTTATGTATTATTTTAAGTTGAACAGTAATGTGTTCTGTACATACATGGTAATATGCGTGTTTTATTATGAAATTGATTAAAAGTGTTAGATATTTCCTTATCAACTACATGCATTGTAAAAAATATATATATATATAATTTCATTTTTGTATATAATTTTTAACAACGTATCTAATTTATTTTAAAGAGTACATTCTACGTGAAAAAAAAAAAAAAAAAAAAAATTATAGTCATCACATTGCATTCATTTTAAAGATCTGTCTTTTTCTTACTATTTAAATTTAATTTTAATTTAACTTCACGAGTTAATTTTTGAAGAAAATATATTGAAAAAAAAAAATCAAAAAATCATTAAAATATAAATATACAGTTATAATCACAGCAAATCATTCCATGTAATTTTTTTTCTGCTACAAGATTAAATAATTTATAATGCATTCGTATGGAGAATTGAATTAACATAATATTACATTATAAATACATGGAAATTCCTTAAAGCCCTTGTCAACTTACTTTTTTATCATTTATAATACTAGACTGATAATTACCATACCTTAATATCGATGAAATAGACACCATCACGTTGATTTTGTATTTATTTACGTTTATTTTCCTTTTTGCGGTTATATCACGTATCTGACGTCACAATGTACTATACCGCTGCCTATCACCGTCAACGCTCTGGTCACGTTATAAATTTAGGCCCCTCACTCAATTTCTTTACCTCTATCACGACCCCATCGGTAAATTGTGACTTCAGATACGTGATATAATCGCAAAAAGGAAAATAAATACAAAATCAAATTCATGGATATTAAGATATGGTAATTAATTATCAGTCTAGTATTGTAAATGATAAAAAAGTAAGTTGACAAGGGCTTTAAGACATTAAAAGATAATTTAAAGTCACAATTTTTCTGTATTGAATATTTCAAAAATATTCCCTCGACTTTTTTTTTTTTTTTTATTATTTCAACACACGAAAAACAAATTATAGAAATTACTCAGTTACATAATGTAACTCTTCATTATACAAACCAATAACTTGAATGGAAAAACAGTATCTCGTTAGTATAAACGTTATTTCTTCAGCGGTAAATAAATAGCTCTTAGATCTTAAAAAACATTTTAAAAAGTATTGAACATATTTACATATTTATTTTAAAAAAAAGTCTAAATAGTAACTCTTTAGTTTCTTTTTTTTCCGTGCATTGTACGCATTATACAAAATTGAACCAGAATTTTGAAGGACAAGAGAATATATATATATATATATATATATATATATATATATATATATATATATATATATATATATATATATATATATATATATATATATATATATATATATATATATATATATTCCTCTTTTAACGAATTGCGGTCCAAGTTGGTCCCCCTCTTCGTTAAGTGTTTTGGCGTTGTTCTTCTATGAGGATGTTGTTTATTTGCATAATGCAATGCTTGGTATTGTTAATTTGCCTGTATTCTCTGCCAATAGTCAATATTAGATCTAAATCTATACTAGATTGCGAAATAGTGACACTGCTGAATTTATTGTACCTATATAGAATCACCGCCAACTATTAAAATGATACCTTCTTTCCTAGAAGCTTTGCTCTATATTATAATAACGTAATCAGCAATTATAAAGAAATGTCATCTTCTTTAAAATTGTTTCTGAAAGTGTTCAGAATCACTAGGACACTCTGATACACATTGTCATAGCATGTTTTATTAGTATAAGTATTAACAAATTGACCATTATATTTCAAAACGATTGCGATATCGTTGTATTTCAATTCATCCAGAAACTAGAGATTAACATGTGATTTTAATTTGTTGTATAATTCATAGTGGTATGTATTAAATAATATAAATAAATAAATTAACAAATTATAATAAAAAATAAATATAATATATATTATATAATAATGATAATTATATTGAAACAAAATTAAATAATTAAAAAAAATCATTATTCAAAATTTTACGTATTAATAACAGAGTAACATGTATTATGTTTTTGTTATAAAAAGATTTACTAGTATACTTTCTACTGTACTCTATGTTCATACTAAACAGTATACACAATATTATTCTCCAGTAACTAAATTATACATCAAATTATTATACTAAATTATACAAAATGTTAATCAAGAGTGTATGTTTACTAATTTTACACAAACATTTTGATAATGATATATAACTGAATATGTATATTGTTTATTAATCTGTAAAATTTAAGCTCACATGTATGTGTAGTATGTATATCAAAATTGAACATAGGTATAGGTTAATAACAGGTGCTGTCATTCAAAGGTATAAATTATTATTATATAACAAAAGGAGTTTTGACGTGACGTTTATTAGTTTTCACTCTCTATTTAACCAATGGTCTCAACCAAATTGGATATGTCAACATGGGTCACATATATATTATAGCATATTATATAAACTTTGCGTGTTACATATTACAGGTGTATATTACGTTTTTAAATGAAACTTTATTGTTTTAATTTTATTTTATTACAGTTTTGTATTTATATAGAGCAATTTCCTATGTTATATTGTTATATTTGACTAATAAAGGAACAACTTTTTAACACCGACTTTAAGGGATTTTGTTCACATCCGCTTCCGTTTCAATACTTGATACACATAATCCGATTATGTATACTTGAAATTCCGGAAAAAGGAAGTGCCGGAAGAGGAAACCACGTGACGGCAAAAGTGGAATAAAAATTCGTTCTAGCAGCAAGCTAGGCTATCAATTAATTGTATCAGTTATATAAAAAAAAATCATTCCATTGACAAAATTAAATAAATAATGCTTGCTTGAACTTTTGTATGTTATTCTAATTCATATGCAGGATAATTTTCTCCGTTAAAACAGCACATTTACAAATGTATGTAATGTTCGTGCATTATATAAATAAATAATAAAAATATGAAAATGTACTGTAGGGCTTTGTAATTGTATGCAAAACACGAGACAGATATTAAGTTTTAAAAGTAAAGTTTTCTTTTTCTCCTCTCTCTCTCTCTTTCTCTCTCTGTGGTATGTAATTCACCATAAGTTTATGTAATTTTCTATTGATTTTTTGACGCATGCTAAAATAAAGAAGTTTTTTTTTTTTTTTTTTTTTTTTTTTTGAGTCACTACAGAACACTTACTAAAATAACATACTTTTCTCATTATAATTTTAAAATAAATGTTTCTCTCACTCTAACACACTCTCTCTTTCTCTTATTCTCTCTTTCTGTTACTCTATATACATAAATATGTTTAATATTTTCATAATAATAAATAAACACAAACATGGTACATCTTTACGAGCTCTATATTTATATTCTCCGTTTACTTATTTAATTAAAATATTGTCTTTCTACCAGTATATAAATAAGTTAGTTTTATAACTAAAAACTTAACAATTATTATAATTATAACTTTATAACTTTTAGTTTTAAAATAAACATAAAAAAATAACTAACATTTTCGTCATTTTCTTCAATAATGCTTGAAAACTTTTTAATTGTGTTTCTTTGAATTTTGACAAGTTTATATTTTCTTTTAATTTATTTTAATTTTTCAATGCAAAAACATAAAAGTTTTAAATATTCTTTTTTGATGCAAATATTGCATTTGTCCTATTAGATATATTTATTTTTACTAATGTAAAAAGTTTCATTTTAAATTAGTTCTTTTCCAGTATAAATTTATTATACGACTACGACGTCTTACAAAAGATAATTTCACTATAAAAATCAAAATAATTTGATGTGACAAAAGTTTTAAAGAAAGTGAACTTACCAATGTGTAAGAAAAAAAAAAAATAAAATATATAAATGCAGAAGAAAAAGAGGATGAATGTAAAGTAAAAAGTGCAATAAAAGTTTTGATTCTTACCTCTTTCTCTCTCTCTCTCTCTCTCTCTCTCTCTCTCTCTCTCTCTAAACAAAATCTTTTGATGATATTACTTTCTAATTATTGTCTATACGATACGGAGTATTATATTCTTCACAGAAATAAAGATTTTATTTATTTTTATTTTATAAAAACAATTTCATAATTCATGTTACTGAAATGAACTGCTGGAGCCAATTAAAAGTTTTTATTTCTTAAATTCATTTTCGATAAAACTTTTCTCCATCCACCTGTGTGAATGGTATGATAAATGTAAGTAAATACCTTTAGGTATGATGTTCAAACTATTTTATCAATATTATGTATGTATACTACTTACATGTTACGGACTATAATAATAATTATATTATTATAATCATTTAACTTATTATAATTATAAAAAGTATTATTCAATTGATGAATATATGAATTATGAAATAATTTAAATACTAATTGTAATTTTATACATAAGTGTCGTTTCTTTTTTGTTTTATTTGTATGTTGTAAATAGTTTGACAATCATTTCTATATTGTCATTTATGGCAATAACCTAGACTAATGCATTGGATTGTATTATGTATGTTGGATAAAAGAAATGAATAAAGAATTTTGAATTTGAATTTGAATTTGAATTTGAATTTGAATTTGAATTTGAATTTGAATTTGAATTTGAATTTGAATTTGAATTTGAATTTGAATTTAATTAATAATAATAATAATTAACGGCTTTTTATTGGGCGAAATCAGGCAATACAACCCTCCATTTAAGGAGGTAGGGTAGCGTAGATGGTATATTTAAATAGGAAAACATAAGCTTTTATCCAATATGGCCGACTTTTACTCTGTGAATTTCACTGTGCTGTTATCTAAGGTCCTCTACCTCCTTAACTCAACTGTTTAACGGTACAGTCAGTTACAAATTTATTTAATAGTAATGGGTACAATATGTTATAAAACAGTTTAAAGAAAATTTACTATATAATTTATCTATAATTTTTCATTCAATAACAATAATTTTTTATTTACTCTAGTGTACTAAAACATTGAAATACATTTACGATTAGTCATATAAATGAATAATACTTCAAACTTAAAATATAAATTCTTATAAGAAAATATAATAAAAATTAATAATAATATAATAAGAAATAAATAATTAATAATAATAATAATCGTGCTAGTTACATAATCCATATTGTATGCTCTGCTTGTAATTAATTTCAGGCTCATTTTTTTATTGTTTTATTTTATTTATTTATATAGTTACTAGTAGCGACTAAACAATATGATCACTTCAAAATAATCACATATGTAAAGTAATTATACTATAGGTTATTTACTCTGTGCAGTAACATTTAATCATTACAATTATATATATATGATATACAATAATACATTAACTATGCATCATGCTAGTATAATATGCATAAGTATATAATAAAATGCAGCATAGATTACGTAATTTCTTTCTAAGCACGAATTTATATTTAAAATAATAATAAAAACATATACTTCATAAAATGTAATTCATGATTGTTTATTATCCAAAACAAGATATACAATTACAGTATATTAGAATTAAAAAGTTACATGTATACAATATTTCCTTATGCTAGAATTATATTTACTTTAAGTTATTGTTATTACATACAGTATAAACAATTAATTTTTACGGTTTTGTATATAAAAGTCAGTAGTTATTACACGTCATGCTTTTAAACAGTTTTTTAATTGAAAAATACTTTTTAATATTTCCCATGTAAAAACAGGCGCTAAATTACAAACTCACAGTTTTTTAATTTTTATTTTAATTTTAAATGATAATAACAATATATCTTGTAATGGAAAAAGAAGAGTTCTAAGCAAATCAGCCAAAACATTTATACCTTGACTGGTGTTACAGTAAATAGTTTCAAAATAGAAATAATAATAATAATAAAAATCATAAACATTATAGATACAATACAACTCTATGGAGTGTATGTACATGAAGTCATGTTGAATGCGCTTCGACGCTACATACTGAAGCTATGAATATTTTGAATAACAATTCTCAGCATAAGACAAATGTGGTTTTGGCTATTTCTTTGGAAAATTGGCATTTTTTTTTTCGATTATTTGATAACCTAATCCAAGCTGTTAACAGCATCAATGCTCTCAAAAATATGGCAAAGTATTTTTAAACTGGCAAAATGTGTCATTTTCCCATACCGGTCTATGTTATTTAGTGCTCACATATGGCATCGACTTTAATATGAATGCAACAACCCTATACTGTGCATCTCTGTTAGAACACCAAATTGAGTTGTCGTGTTGATCCATCATGAGTTTTGAACCCACACTTTATACGTTAAAATGTAAACTTCAGTAAAACAAGAGAGAGTAGTGAAGTTAGAGAGGGGAAGAAGGAGAGAAGAAAGGGATAAAGGGTTGACATATAATATGAGAATAAATCATAAAAATAAAAATTCGGATTTTTTTTTTTTTTTTTTTTTTTTTTTACATATTATTTTATAATACAAAAAGCGATATCAATGTCGCTTCAAGCAAAATTTTAAATTATAAAGAAAAACAATATTGAAATTGAAATAGAAATTTATTTTTCAACTGGATTAATTTGCTTTATATATACACACAATACATATATGGATTTTATTTGATTCTATTTGTTTTTTCTGTTATTGTTTTTAATAATAATAACAACATAAATAAACCTCGTATGTATGTATAGTACATTTGTACATTTTGTATACGCGATTGGATCTAATTGAATGAATGAATGAATGAATGAATGAATGAATGAATGAATGAATGAATGAATGAATGAATGAATGAATGAATGAATGAATGAATGAATGAATGAATGAATGAATGAATGAATGAATGAATGAATGAATGAATGAATGAATGAATGAATGAATGAATGAATGAATGAATGAATGAATGAATGAATGAATGAATGAATGAATGAATGAATGAATGAATGAATGAATGAATGAATGAATGAATGAATGAATGAATGAATGAATGAATGAATGAATGAATGAATGAATGAATGAATGAATGAATGAATGAATGAATGAATGAATGAATGAATAATTCCTTTACATCTAAATAAACTAAATTAATTTGTCCCATCATATTAACATCATAATAGATAATTATCATTTATATTACATACTTGTAATTACATACATATTGTTAGGTAAAGTACATTAATATTACGGTTGTATGATGAAAGATAAGTAGTCATCTACACTTATATTGTGTTTATGCAAAAGTCAGTATAATATATACTCGTTGCAATTGTTCACATAATATAATACTGTACATGTATACCAAGTTTCAGCTGCAGTCCCGGTCGAGCCGAATTCCTTTTCAATGTCAGTTTACTGCTTATATAACACGGTGTAACACGAAAGCTAAACCCTTTCATTAAAACTTCCCGTGTAAAATAGGCGTTAAATTACAAACTCAATAATAATACTTTTATTTCTCAATAGCTGTATATATACATATATGGAATATAATATGTGGAGGTTGCCAAATAGATTTTTATATTTTTTATAGTAAAATTTAAAATAAAGTCAAAAACATATAAAAAAAAAAAAAAAATACTGAAATATATACTGAAAATACTGTTATATGGTCTGCTTTATCGGGGCAATATTTGCTTATAATAAATATGATATCACGAAAAAAAAGAAGTTTGAAATGTAATTTGATTTCAATATGATGAGGCGAGCACCAAAAGCGTAACCGGTTCCATCTTATACTCTTTTTGCATTCCAAAATCATGTTGCTTTCATTTATTTTATTTTAACGGCAACGAGGCTGAAAATATTTGAATGAGGAATGCGTGTTATTATAAGGTACTAGAACTTTTTGAGAACTTTTCATCACGTCATCACAACCTTCATCAGAACATTAAAAATATCAAATATAGCTCACTGTTATCAGGATTTGAAGTGTAAAGTATACTACAAAGAGAACATACTAAATACGAAATGCTTCGGATAATTTTTTGAAAATAAAATCACTTTTATACAGTATTTCAAATAATTTAACATTATTATCAAATATTTCAATTTGAAGCAGGAAATCACCATTTTGAAATAATTTTTATGATTTTATGGTCAACAAAAATTTAAAATATATAATTAATTACTTTTTGTAATAAAATAATGAAATAGTAATCAAAATTGTGATACTTCTATTCGAAATTAATTCAACAAAAATAGAAAATATTAATATTTTTCATATATAAAATAACCTAATATTTGGATAATAACACAAAAATAATGCAAAAATAATTTAATTTTACGTATAAAAAAAATATATATATATTTTTCAAATATAATGAATGTTTGTACAACCATATTTATGTCCATAAGTGTACTAATTATATTAAACATGAAAATATTGTTTTGTAAACTAAGTTATTGTTGTCATTAATTAGAGGTATAAAACAATATATAATATAACAATAGCTTTGTATCCCATTGTTATAACTGTGACTCTCTCTCTCTCTCTCTCTATATATATATAAGTAAAATAAAGTTACTGGTATTAAAAGCTATTTATGTTTTTTAATTCGATTGTTGTTTTTTTTCTATTATATTGTTTCATATTTAAAATAATGGTGTACACAGTATTATATTATTGATTTATTATTATTTTTTTTTATTCTTCCAAGTGTTTTTTAAATATATTTTAAATTTAACAATTTTTATTTATTGCTTTTTAAATGGTTTTTAATGGATTGTTCGTGTTTTTTATTTTATATAATCTATAAATATGTAGGCGTTTTAATAATATGTATTATACTAAATCTTTTCTCGTTTAGTATTAACAAAAAAGTCACATTATAATGTTACTGTGTTTAAACAAAACCAAACAAAACAATGATTACTTTCTACCATTTTGTCTTAATAATAATAAATACACGCATGATAAAACAATGTGGTACTACGCAAACTCAAATTCAGTAAAAGGCCTTTTTTTTTTCTTTTTTTTTAACCCGATTTTATTTTTTTCCGGCTTTTAGTCAGATATCTCTCGATCAACGAAAAACAAAGTTTTGTAGTTCACAAATAGATTTTACCAAATTCCATGTAATGTAATAGAAATGAGTGAGATGAGGTGTTTTGGTGGTTCAAATTAAAGATACCAAAAACATGATTGTACTTCCACTTTCGAACACAGATTATTGCATAAGCAAAATTAGAGGTGGGAAAAAAATAGTAATAAAGTTAACTTTTTTTTTCTAATTAATACTAGTATAGCATGCAACCATAAATCGAAATTTCTGTTTAATGCTACGGAGCTACAGTTGGTTTTTGAGACAAACTAAAGTTATTTATGTAAATCCCATCAAGTCTTTTGTGATATAAATGCTTATGTTTTTTTCTAGTCTATTCCTTTAAGGCAGTGACTACGCATTTCATTCGTCTTTTCCGAATTTGCCTGATCTCTGATATCTATTTCCGGTAAAACTTAAATTCTACAGAATTTTTTCAAAAAAAAAAAAAAAAAAAAAAAAAAACTAGAATATTTTCCCGCCATTAAAACTTGAAAAATACCGGAAATAAATATTTAAATCATGCAGATGACGCACAAAATGCGCAGTAACAGCCTTATTGAAATTAACACTCATAAAACAGCTCATAATAATAATAATAACAAATCATTTTGTTGTACAAATTTACTTTTGTCGTTGCTTTACTAAGCGTCTACATGTGACGTCACATTAATTTGATATTCCTCACATATGGGATTTCTGCTTTGATACTTTATATTCTATAGAAATTTTGTACAATATATACTTGAAATCTGAATTCTGTAAAGTATACATAACTTAGTAAGGTGATATGATTGGATTATAATAATATTACAATAAAGACTTGTCCAAACAGAGTAATATTTTCAAATAGTGATGAGAAAATAAAAATTTTCGTTTGCCAATATTATAGAAGTGTAAAGTATTAACTATTTTTAAAATATAAATAGTATATAATTTACTAAATCTTAACTAACAAAAATGTAGTTAAAATAATTCTTAAATTTGAAAGATATGAACTATTGTAACGACATCCCTTTAAAAATAGGTGTAAACGTATTTCTTTGTTTTCATAAAATTTTGTTAATGTATTATTTTTTAATTACATTTTATAGCAATATTATATGTATATTAATTTAAAATATGAAATATTTTTATGTAATATTATTGTTTAAAAAGTTCATAAAGTAAAAATAATTAAGTTAAGTGCTTGCGAGCACTTGGGTTTATTGTGTTGTGGGATTTCATAAATTAAACTTTTGAAGAAAAAAAAAATGTTACGTCTGATAAAAATAAAATGAAAAAATTAACAGTAACAGTATATGCGATCCCACAAATAGGTGGTAAAAAATACGAATTTAATTTTATGAAATTTTCTTAGCTTTCATAGAGAAAACACAATAATTATGTAGTTTTTTAGGCCTGAAGAAATGGGAAACAGTACTTGACTCGTCATATGGAATTGATTTGAAAATGTAAAGTTGGTGGGGATGAGGTAGTAGATATGATGACAGTCGAGGGAGGGGGGGGGGGGGTGATTGTAAATTTGAGTATTATTTGGCATCACTGCTAATTAAAGGCATAGACAACGTGAAAACATTAGCATTTAAACCACAAAACACTTGATGGGACTTACATAAATAAATCCCAACAGCCGTAGCAGTGATCATAAAATTTCAATTTATGCAACCCGCACAACATTTCCATACTAATATAATTTTTGACTGTTTCTGACGTCATAAACAGAAATATTTACACAAATTGCATACTTTAAAGTTTTTTTCCCGCTCTCTTGAGGGGCCACATTTACATTCTGGTAAAAATTATCACTAGTTTTGTAGATCCCATTTTGTGTTTAATGATTAAAAAAAAACATGTTGTTTCATGTTTTCTATGCCTTTAAATGTATTGTGCTAAAGTAAATTATACACTATGACCTGAAAGTATAGTTATCATATTTTACCAGTAAGAAACATATATTCATATGATTGTAATTCATTTCAACTTTTTTTTATTTATTTAATTAAAAAAAAAAGAAAAAAAAAAAGAAAAAAAGAAAGACCAATATAAAATGATTTCTGAAATGAAAGCCATGTTTTATTTGTAATATAGGAGCTGCCATAAAAAAAATGAATAAATTGGAAAATTTTAAATTTGGAAAATAATAATAATAATAATATCTTATTGATTGGCAATTAAGTTGTCAAGATCTCTCAGAATAAATCATAATAATTTTGTTTTAATTCCATTCTGAATCAACTCCGTGATCCCAAAGAAGTATGAGATGAAAATTTCTTAAAAATCGCATTTTTTTTTTTTCGTTTGAATTCTTTGATTTGAAAGGTTTAAGAAAAAAAAAAAGCATTAAATGGATTCAAGATTATTTTAAGCTAATTTTATTTGTTATGTTTGTTTTTATAATGATGTTCGTAAACCCTGTTTTTTGTACCCCAACCCACAAAAAAATTACGATCACGACACATTTTTTCGGAGTAATAGCACAGGTTTTACGATATAAATCTAAGCTTGAACAGCAACGCAATATATTTCAAAAGAAAAGATGTGGGGGGGGGGGGGAGGTATCTTTTAAGTTAGCAATTAAATATTTCAAAAATTCTATTTTAAATTAAATAAAAGAGTGAAAATGCAAAATTTTAACATCTTTGTCAATGTCTTTAACCACAAGAATTCAGTTGAATAATCATTGAAGAAAAAAATTTGAAGAAAGAATTTAAATTTTTAATATAAATTTATTCAATTATTTGATTATAAAACTAATTCATAAACTGATTGCAATTAACCTTCTATACCAAAGATCAATAAATAAAATTTGAGTTTTAAAATTTGGTACTGTGTATCTAAAAATATACGACTATTTTTCCTTTCATTCATAAAAAGTTCAATGATAAAAATGAAAGAACAAAAATAACATAAAAATACACATCTGTAAAAAAATAAAAACAATAAATGAACTTTTTACTTTGCGTTAATGATCAAAGTTTTTTCTAAACAAGCAAAAAAAACGTACAAAAAATAAATATAGTATAAAAATATCATTACTTTGCAAAAGTAACATATTTTCTAATTTTAAGTTTTGAACAGTAAATTCACTAGGGTGTCATAAAATAACGATTTTAAAGATGAAATATTAGTTTTTATTTTTCTCTCAATACATGCAACGTGTAAAAATATAAAAAAGAAAAATCAAAGAAAACTTTTAAAGTATTATTTTTAAAAAGCTATGCAATATTTTACAATTAATGGGTTTTGATCAATTAAGTATTTTATAAAAATTTAAGTGAAGATCATATATCAAATACAGTATAATATAACGATTCTTGATATATAATTCTTTTTAAATATAGGGCTGATCTATTGCTTTAAAGTTCGACATTATTTTAAATTTTATTGAGTCAGCTATTCCTGATAATTTTTTTTTAAAGCATCGGCTGTCTTTAGAGGATGCCTTATTACTACGTTTTTGGGTACAAAGTTTTTTTTTTTTTTTTTTTTTTTTTTAATCTTTTCCTTTCTTTTTTTCTTTTTTTTTTCACTTTTTAAATGGGTTAAATTTCAAGCTCTCTCTGATTCCGCTACTCTCTCTCTCTCTCTCTATTTCTCTCTCTCTCTATCTCATATAAAATATTTGACTATAATTGAGATACTAACATTTTGTTTACATTTTTTATCAACACTTTTATAGAGTTTCATTTATTTAAGCTAAAAAGAATGAATAAATAAAAAGTTACAATCTAAATTACATGTAGTAGATTTATGATTTTTTATTTTTTTTTTTTTTTTTTACTTCCTAAAAAAATGTAGCACGAATAGCTACAAGTTGTAAATAAATTATAATTTCAACAAATATGTAACTTGTTTGTTTATTTTTCATTTTAATTTTAGTTTTTTTTTTAACAAAACTTTGAATTTTTAATTAAAAATTGTAATGAATAAAACATATGTGCATCCTTTGAGGATTTTAATAATCTATCAACTTTTTATTTATACTTTTACGTGAGTTTTTTTAATCAGAGATATAGAGAAAAATACACACAGACGCTTAATATATATATATATATATATATATTATATATATATATATATATATATATATATATATATATATATATATATATATATATATATATATATATATATATTATAAATAATATAACATTGAAAAAAACATTGTACTTTTTGCCTTAGCTTAGAGTATAGGCATCTAGAATAAAATTTTATAGTGACAAAGTCTGTACGCACTCAGAGAGAGAGAGAGAGAGAGAGAGAGAGAGAGAGAGAGAGAGAATACTTTTTAATGACATGACATGACTTGTGTTTTGTTAAATAATTACTGTTGCGTAAATTAATGCATAAATGTTGTTTCATAAATTTATTTGTTTCTTCTGATATTCTAAAATATTGCTTTTTATATCTGTAAAAAAAGCTGTTGTTATTTAATCCATAATTCACTCTCTCTCTCTCTCTCTCTCTCTCTCTCTCTCTCTCTCTCTCTCTCTCTCTCTCTCTCTCTCTCTTTTTTTTTAATAACGTACTACCCGTATACTTTTTGACCAGCTCGTAAAATCACTTGTTTTTTTCATTAATAACTTAGGTTTTACATACTTTTAAAATAGTCATTGAAAGGCATTGAAGCATGTTTTGAAAAAGACATTAATACTGGTTTTTGAGAGTTAACACACGTAAAAAACAAACAAATATAATTAATTTATTATTTAGTTTTCATCGTATACTAATATTACACCGTCAATATTGATGTTCAATATACTGTATCTAATAACATTGCTGATATTTCGGGGGGAACCTATACTCTCATTTGGAGTCAACTTTGAGCACATTTTTCACCTTGTTTCTTTAACTGGTGCTCTTTCACGCCCTTAATACTTTTTGAAATGTGCTTTTTACTTTATGATGAAGTGCAATTTAACAAAGTGTTTTAACAATTCTGAAACGAGCAATTCAAAATTTTGAAACCCTCACTTTAACATAATAAGCCCTATACCAAGCCAAAATTAACATACAACTATCGATCACCCTTGCAAGTGATCTTTTTTTTTTTTCTTTTCTTTTCTGTACAATTTTTTACAAGCTGATTGTTGTTAAAATAATCGTAAAATATCTTGGATCAAAGACATAAGCTTAGAAAAAAATGCTTATAAATTAAATTAACAAATAAGCCTTGGCTGTGCTCAAAAGGCATACCTGCATTTGGCTACTTTCACGCAAAGTGCGTACTTGCATTTGGCTAAAATCATGACTGATGCGCGCTAATCCACCGTCAACATGTAAAACCAAATGCAAGTACGCCCTTTGTTGTACTGGACAAAAATGCAAGTGCACCTTTCGTAAGACGACTTTGAAATGCAAATACGCCCTTTGGGCGCAGCCAGAGCGTATAATAAAGTATACAACATAATATTAACGAAAAGACATAAAAATTTTAATAACAACTTTAAAAACAATCTTTTACATACGCACATAAAAAAAAGTACATAAAACAATCATTATATGTTAAACAAAAATGAGGTTAAATTTATAAATACCTTTGGGTGATATTATAATAAGCTATACATACAAAATGTATATAGAATGTGTATAAAAACAGAAAAACTCGATTTAGATCAATCCTTTTGGGGATTGAGGATAAATGTAAACATATATACATTGTATAATATAAAGCTGAATTTTAAGTTAGTCATAAATATTGTAGCGCTTGGTGGTAGCGAAATAATAAAATAAAGATAAAGTTTATATAGTTATGTCATATTCGATGTTCTGGGTTTTATATATTGTGAAGAGATGTAGTGATGGAGAGACAGAGAGAGAGAGAAAGAGAGAGAGAGAGAAAGAGATGGTTTATTTACATAAATTGAAATTCATTCATTAAAATTTCATATCTTCAATTAAAGTATACTTCAAAATATTATTTATTATTAAAATAAAACCTTTAGGTGTTGTGTTGTTCTTGGAAAATATAAGAAAGAAAATCATAATAATAAACATTATTGCTGCAAACTTATAATGATCAAGTTGCAACACTAATTAGCTAGTTATAAACCGTAGTTAAGGTGTTTTTTCTATTGGTGCAACATTTTAAAAATAATACTAAAGATTTAAGTAGAGTAGAGGTTGCAACTTTACGGCCCTAAGTTTCAACGTTAACAAACTATAGTTAAATCTTAGATGAGTTGTTGTTTCTATTGTTACAACGTTACAACATATATATTTTTTAAATACCAAGTTTTATCTATAGAGGTTACTTTTTTTTTCTTCATAAAATTAAAAAAAAAAAAAAAAAAAAAAAAACTGGGTAAACAATTTGAATACTGGGTTGCAACAATGAACAAAATTTCTAATGTAAGTCATGAATTACAGAAGTTTTTTTTTTTTTAACTTTTCTATTCTTCTGTAATTATAGATATTTTTTTCTTCTTCTTCTTTAGTTTAAGTTTAATTTTAAATCAATAAAAAACCAAGAAACAATAAAGTTTAGCTTACTTTCCTTTGCTAATTCACTGCATATAACAAGACAAAAGAAAGGACAAAGTTGAGTCGTGTGCAATCTCATATTTTATGTTTTTCTTATGTCGACACAATATGTTCTGATCTTTAGATTAACACGAATTTCTCTTACTGTTGATAACAATTCTACTTCACAATATTGTATGGAAAAATTCCAAATCAATTAATTGAAATATTTTTGTTATATATAAAATAATAATATTTATATGATTTCTTATAAAAAAATAAATATGTAATTCTAAAAAAATTATTTTTACACTGTGTTATGGATTTTTATATAAAAATACTCTTTTAGAGGAATAGAGCAGAAAAATATACGCATTTCTATCACACTTGATAGGACATACATAAATAACATAAGTTTTTCTGAAACTCAACTGTAGTGCATTAGCAGTGATCAGAAAATTTCGATGAATATACTCGTACAATAAAATTTCGATGTAAGCAACCCGCACAATATTTTTGCTACTAATTTTTGCCTGTTTCTGACATCAACAACAGGAATAGTCACGCAAATAGCATACTTAACAGTATTTTTACACTCTCTTGTGAGGCTATATTGCGATCTTTCCGCATCAAGATGATCTATTTACATTAATTTAAAATTTGCCATCAGTTTTGGAGATAAAATTTTGTGTTTAAAGGAATAGACCAGAGAAAAACATAAGCAGTTATATCACAAAACGCTTGATGGGATTTACATAAATAACTTTAGTTTGTCTCAAAACCCAACAGTAGCCCCATAGCAGTGATCAGAAAATTCGATTTATGTAACCCGCACAACATTTTCATACCAATTTTTACATGTTTCTGACGTCATAAATATGAATTTTCACGCAAATTGCATTTTTTAAAGTTTTCTCACGCTCTCTCGTGGGGCTACATTAACATTCTGGTAAAAATTGTCATCAGCTTTGAAGATCCCATTTTGTGTTTATTCATTAAAAAGCACATGTTGTTTTATGTGGTCTATGGCTTTAATCATTAAAAAGCACAAAATATTGTTTCATGTTGTCTATGGCTTAAATTAATTGTTATTTTATGTGAATCATATATAAAATAATTATATATTTATATGATTTCTTATATAGAATCCTTAAAAAAATTAATTACACGATGTTATAAGTTTCTATGAGTTTCTATATAAAATAGTAAAATACTCAAAATATAAGAAGTTTATAATAGAATCTCTCACCCCATATTTTTTATATTTTATATTGTAATAGGTTAAAGGTTATGAAAACAAAATACGTATGTCATGTATTTCCTCCATTCAAAAGTTAACTCTCTTAAAAAAATTTTATGTGTTGTATTTAAAATTTTGTTAAGAGTTATCTTACAATAAAATTTTGGGAGTTGCGTGATATGGAGGATATAAAGTGAATTTAACATTGTTCGTTTTTGTCTCTCTCTCTCTCTCTCTCTCTCTCTCTCTCTCTCTCTCTCTCTCTCTCTCTCTCTCTCTCTCTCTCTCTCTCTCTCTCTCTCTCTCTCTCTCTCTCTCTCTCTCTCTCTCTCTCTCTCTCTCTCTCTCTCTCTCTCTCTCTCTCTCTCTCTCCCTATCTCTTATATTTTTATTTTAGTAAAATTAAATCATTAATTTTTTATTACTGTAAAAGTTGGAATTAAAGATGTGTGTCTTCAGTTTTGATTTCTCGTGAGGATGGTATTGGACGTATTATAAAATATCTTAAAGGAATAGACCAGAAGAAAACAACAGCGTTTATATCATAAAACATTTGACGGGACTTACATAAATAACTTTAGTTTGTCTCAAAATCCAACTGTAGCTCCGTAGCAGTGATCAGAAAATTTCAATTCATGCAATCCGCACAACATTTTTGTTTACTAATTTTTGCATTTTTTTATATCTGACGCCAGAAACATAAAAAGTCACGCAAATTGCATACTTTACAGTATTTTCACGCTCTCTCGTGGGGGTACTCTGCATGCTAAAAATTGTCATCAGTTTTAAAGATCCCATTTCTTGTTTATTCATTAAAAAGAATATGATGTTTTATGTGGTCTATGGCTTTAATACTCGTGTTTTACAATGTATAACGTAACATAAGGCAGCGTCAATTCTATAGTGTCGTTGCATTCATATATAAGTAAGACGCCGTATGAGCACAAAATAATATGGATCTGTGTATGAGAAAATAACATGTTTTGCCAGTTCAAAAATACTAACAAGTAAACTATAATAAATAAATTTTGTACATTAAATTTGAAAATTCTAGCAATATATTAGGTCAAATTTGTTAACAATGCATGTGTTGTTTCATTGCTGTATCTCTTTTTTTTGCTTATATGTAAAGTTTACTTGTAATGTTGTAGTCAAGGTTTAGTAAAACAGGGCTGCCAAACCCTCACAACGCGTTAATAAAGTTATTTATTATTATTATATTTTAGAGAATATTGATCTGGTAAGAGGTCAAATTAAATTATAATATATAGGTTTTCAAGTATGCGAGAAAACAACAACTTATTATCCAAAAATTAGACATGAACACGCTGATTTTGTAGTTATATTTATTAAAAAATTATTTTCATGGTGACGGTTTAGTTATCACATAACTAATGTTACTTCATGATATTTTGAATTTATAACTTGAATCTGAATGGCTAATGAGTAATGAGGCAGAAGGAGAATGGCACAAAGAAAAAAAAAAAGGAAAAAAAATTCTTGGTTAATTTAAGATTAATAAGTTATGTTAAATATTATTATATTATATTATAATTAAATATAATATAAATAATAAAAAATTATAATATATTTGCTTTTTATATTAATATTGCAATAATAATAGAGTAATATGAATATTTTATTTATTTTTATTTATTTTTTATTATTATATAATAAAAAAAATATATATATGAGCTACTCCACGCGGGTTCCAAAACACCATCCACCCGCCTATCACGGATCACTGTGAAATTTTTCTTCCTTAAAGCTTAGCTATTCAGAGGTGTTTATACCAAATTTTAGCGACCTGTGACGATTACACTGAATTTGGTGGGCCGGAAACCAGATGGGTCCAGTTTTTACACTGCAGCGGCCGAGCGCCCGAAGGGATGTTGGAGGGCACACATATCAGTAACTATTTGACACAGACACTTGCAAAATTTTTTACTTGTAACAATGTAATTGGACTTTTGATTCATATCAGTGCCACGTGTGACACGTGTCACAATGTTTTGTAAAAAAATCATGAAAAATGGAAAAAATAATTTATTTCACCGGAAATAAATCCCCGTAACTTCCACGCGAATAAATTTTTTCCCACTTTTATGCCGTTGCATGGTCATTTTATGATTTATGAACATTTTCTAGGCGTTTAAAATTTTTTTCAGAATTTTTAACGAATTCTGATATCATGGAGAAAATTGACCTTTTCAGAAAAGAGGTCAACTTTGGTCCCAAATCTAATGGTATCTCCCTACTTTTAAAACATCGAGTCATATATCAATAAACTCGTTATAACTTCTACTTTCAGAATCTGAAGAGAAAATTCTGTGTATTTGTGTTTTACGGGAGTTGCAGCAATATCAAAATATGCAAATTATCGGGTGACGTCACAGTTGAAAAAAAATTGAAAAATAGGTTCACTACAAAATATGATTTTTGAACTCCTCTATGCATGGGATGAATTTTGGTATATAGAAAAAAAATTTTTTTCGAAACTTGCGTTCGGACTTAACCGCACATAGGACTACAGGCTCTCTACAGGTGAAGCCCAAACGCAAGTTTCGAAAAATAATTTTTTTTTTCTATATACCAGCCGCTGCAGTGTAAAAACTGGACCCATCTGGTTTCCGGCCCACCAAATTCAGTGTAATCGTCACAGGTCGCTAAAATTTGGTATACACACCTCTGAGTAGCTAAGCTTTAAGGAAAAAAAATTTCACAGTGATCCGTGATAGGCGGGTGGATGGTGTTTTGGAACCCGCGTGGAGTAGCTCATATATATATATATTAAGTTAAGTTAAAAAAAAACAAGACTTGTTTCTGACTAGTTAATACTATACTGTTACAGTTGCTACAGAATTGTCAATTGTCATGATGTATAATGGAGAACGGAGATGCAATTTTATTATTTTAAAGGATCATAATGTGTATCTGAAAACCAAATGCTTCGCTTAATTATGAAATGTCAATAGAAATTAAAACTGTGTCACAAAAAAATTTCAAAACAAATTTCAATCATATTGAGGTGATTTTTTCTTCTTCTTTTCATGATGCTTTATTTTAGTAAAAATTTGATATTTAAAAACTTGGTCTGTAAAATTCCAAACTTTTTTTTTCAATTTTCTGTAGTTACTATTATTTTGTTTAAAAGTTATCAATTTATCAGTGACAAAAAATATCTAAATATAAATAAATTTTCTGTCGCTACAACTTTCATTCAAATTACCACGTACAGTACTCCGTTTTCAGACTTTAGATAAACTTTTATGTATTTCAGTAAAAATTATCCGTATCTATTATAACTATATAATAATAACAACAAGAATAAATGATTAAATTTAAATATTAAAATTATAAATTTTTATCACAGGTAGTATTCAATTCTATTAGGTACTGTACATTTAAAGGCGTAGAACACCTTGAACAAAAAACATGTCTAATATCCTAACATACCTAAATATCAACGTTGAATTGGCCGGAATCATTGATTTCTAATTTATTTTCCATTCACAAAATGACAGCTGCGGGTTTGTGACGTTACAGATCGCCTGTTTCCGCTTGCTTGGACTAGTGAGCTGTGACGTCACAAACCTGCAGCTGTAGTTTTGTAAATGGAAAATAAATTAGAATCAATGACTCCGGCCAAATTAATGTTGATATTTAAGTATATGTAAGAATATTAGCCAAGTTTTTTGTTCAAGGTGTTCTACGACTTTAATATTTTATGTTTTTTTTTTGTTTTTTTTCATTTTTTTTTTACTGAAACTTTAAGCAGTTCTTATACTTTAACTGTATCAAATAAACAAATAAAAATTTAATTATAAAAAAAACAATAAACTATATTATATATTATATTTTTTTACATTTAATCTGCACTGCAAATTTGCATAATTATATAACATTATGACATTAAAAATAATATAACAAAAAATGGTGTACAGTTTTTAACTTGATAACAAAGCCTTTTATGACATATATTATAAGAAATGTAATACAAAAATGGCATTTAAAACAAAAGTACTGTATTAGAATTTTAATTATGAAAAAAACAAAACAAAAAAACATTACAATACAGCATAGTGTAGGTGTAAAGCAAAACTAATAAATAAGAATAAGCATCTAACAGTTTTTATTTTCATGCAACCGCAGAGTGCAGGTTAAAAAAAAAAATTTAATAATAAACTTCTTCTAAGAAATCATGAGGTTTGAAAAAAAATGGATTACTTTTTTTCTTCTTCTTCTTTTTCTTTGAACCTATTACATACGTTTTCTAGTTAATACATCTCATGAAGTTAACAAAAGATCTCTCTCTCTCTCTCTCTCTCTCTCTCTCTCTCTCTCTCTCTCTCTCTCTCTCTCTCTTCTCTTCTCTTCTCTCTGCTCTCAATTATGAATGAACAACCTCTAGGGAAAACTCTTGATGGATTCGTAGCTTAAATTTTATACTGTCACGAAAATCTGAAGACAATCTTTCTTTCTTGAGATTGATCGCTTAATCGTTACAAGAATTTTAATTTAGGTTTTTTAATATAGTTTTAAACAAGACTGTAATTGGATTTCCGTTTTAATTTTACATAAAAACGTTGTAATATAATATTTTTTAAAAAACTAATTACTATATACATTTTGCAGATAGTATGTAAATTAAAAGTGTTTTTTTGAGTTATTTTATTTATTTACGTTATAGGGTGCAGGGGTGTTTGCATTTATGTGTAAGCATTTCTATGATGCAGAGGTCAAATAAAAATTGCTCACACATAGGCACAGGGGTATAGAACTGACTTTGAATTTAATGCAGAGGATATTCAGGAAAAATAGTGAGGAAGTTCTATAGGTCTATTCAATTTTGATGAAAATTCTTTTGCCGGGACAAGTCCCACTATGTCCCGCCTTACTTCTATTTTGCATAGACAACTATGCACTATATATGTATAATAGTCAGCGGAGGGATGATATATAGGGTGTATGTGCATGACGTCATATTGACACCATACTATAGCAATAAATAACATTGCTCAGCATAGGGCAAATGTATGTATTTTTTTCTATTCTCTTTGGAAAATTAGATTTTTATTATTATTAATAATAATATATATTATATTAATTATTATTATAATATTATTAATGATAAAAAAAAAGTAAGTTTATTGTCCCTTTACACTTAATAATAATGATTAATGATTTTTGCATTTAAAGTTTAATAAAATAAAATATGAAAATAAAAAATAAGTAAGTAATACTTAAAGGAATAGACCAGAAGAAAACATAGGCATTTATATCACAAAACACTTGATGAGACTTACATAAATAACTTTAGTTTGTCTCAAAACCCAACTGTAGCTCCGTAGCAGTGATCAGAAAATTTCGATTAATCTACCCCGCACAACATTTTCATACTAATTTTTGTATTTTTCTGGCGTCAGAAACATGAATAGTCACGCAAATCGCATACTTTACAGTATTTTCACGCTCTCTCGTGGGGCTACATTAACATTCCGGTAAAAATTGTCATCAGTTTTGAAGATCCCATTTCGTGTTTATTCATTAAAAAGCACCATGTTGTTTTATGTGGTCTATGGCTTTAAGGCGTATTCTCTCTCTCTCTCTCTCTCTCTCTCTCTCTCTCTCTCTCTCTCTCTCTCTCTCTCTCTCTCTCTCTCTCTACTAAACACATGACAGATTTTGAGAACTCAGATTTTATGTAGAAATATACGCAAGTAAAAGAAAGAAAGAAAAATCCCTAAAGCTAAAAAAAAAAAAAAAACAATAAAAATAAAATACTCCTTTTATATTTGAACTCACTAAGCTAAAAGAAAAAAAATGTCATACATATGAAAACAATGAAACCAGCGTATTTGATTTTCTTAAATAAATATAGACATAAGTTAAATGACCATACAAACTATAAATGAAATTATACATAACGTATAAAGCAAATAATAGAAGAGAACTTTACGGGTACAAATTAATAAGGTAAATAATGCAACAATAGTTTGAGCAAATGCACGTAGAGCAAAATACAATGTACTATGTCAAATATACAGTATGTAAATTTGGAAGTGAGTAAATTGAGTTATTATTTTAGATGCATCATTACTAGAACAAGCACAATATATAATTTTTGCTATGTGTGTTTTTAGGTTGCGATTGTTTATCTCAACATCCCACGATTTTATTTAATGTATAGTTCAGCTTATATTTTTCATACTAATTAATTATGAATGGTTTTGATTTAGAGTCCATATAAAAGCTGTACACCCATTATCATGGTTCTATAGGGTGGTTGAATTCATATAAAAGTCGACGCCATATGTGAGCACTATATAACATTGGCCAGTTTAAAAAAAATGCTGTATAAAAAAAAAAAATTAAATTTTAAAAATTTATGGAAAATATCGTAAAACATTCGTGTTGAATTTCCTTGAAGGAGTTTTATGTATATTTAAGTTTTTAAGTATTTCAAATGTTTTGTTGCATTGAATGTAGTTTTAATTTCAAAAAACCTTCATGCTTAGATAGAAAATTGATGAACAAATTAGCCTCTTAATAGTAGTTATATTAGTAAATACTAAATAGTATGAAATATATACAAATTGCCAATTTTTGGGAACTAATAAGCAAAGCAAGCTATATATCGCGTTTGAAAAAGTTGTGCCAGCAAATTTAAATAACATTAATAAGGCGTACATAACATAATATGATCTACTTTTTAAAAATTGCTTTAAAATAATATGTTTGATTTAATAAACATTTCAAAAATATGAATAAATTAAATACAAAATAATCACCCATTTTCAAAATATAAATAAACAACAACAACATTAAAGATAGAAATCTAAAAAAATACTTTTAGTATACACTACACACTATAAAATACTACATACACTACACTACGTATACTACATAATATTATATACATTTTTTTGTGTAATTTTTTTATTTTATGTTTTATTTTATTTTATTATTATTATTATTTCTTTTTTTGCTTTTTTTATTTTAATTTTTATATAAAGCTATATAGTGGCGATTAGCCTTTTATATCAAAGGTTAAATATAAAAATTCAAGTTACATAAAAAATCAATGCTCTCCAACACAATAAGAGAACCTTTTATTTTATTTCTCTCTCTCTCTCTCTCTCTCTCATTTCGTGACTATTTTAATATTATCGTGCACATATATGTTATAGATATTCTGGGTTATGTGTATGAATAAATTAAAAATAATTGTTCACTATTATCGCCTTAATATTTTTTATAATGTAGTGCTTTATATTTGTTTAGCGTATAAATTTATATACCAAAATAGGGAGAGAGAGAGAAAGAGAGAGAGATTTTTATTAAATATAAAATTTGAATTTTTCTTTTACATACGTGTATAAATATTTTTTTTCAATAGTTGTGTTTTTAAATATAACATTGCTAAAACAAGATAATGGGAGGTTATTTCAACCGCAAACACCTCCTTTTCTTAGATTCTAATCAAGTTATAGGAATGATATTTAACACATACGTATTAACTTCAATATTGATCACCTGTAGAATTTTGGTGTTTATCTGTTGGAAAGTTGTTTAAAAAAATAAATAAAGTGGGGGGGGGGGGGGGTTATCCGGTTGTATAAATCTGTGATCATGTTTTAGCCATGGTGTAAAGTTCCGAGATTCTAACAATTTAAGTGATAGGTCAACTTTTTGAACAATTGCCCAAAATAGCATGTTGTATTAGGCAGTTTAATCGATTTTCAAATGAACTTGAAGCATTATAGTTTGCTGGAGAACCTTAGTTTGCATTATCGCCCATATCAAAAGATGGTTTTTTAATATAAATAATCAAAATATTTAAGAAATATCGAACATTTATAAAATCTCGTATATGAGTATGTTGTTGCATTTTAAAAACAAAATAAATACCGTTTTTAATATATTATATTTATTATTTTTATCAATTTTTTGATCGTATTTTTTACTCTTCAAACATAGATAAAAAGAAGATTAATATAAATTTATTTTTTTACTTCACCAGTTGACATGGTGTTAATATTTTATTGGTCTTTTTAAAAAGAGTATAATTTAGTTATTATTTTGTTGTTATTATTATTATTAATAATATCTTTAATATCTATTGCATAGCGTGAGGCATTGAATATTTCCTACAAAACTAAAACACGTGTATCTATGTATTCATTTTTTTATATTATGTTGTGTATAATTTGTTAATGTTTTTCAAAAGTGTTTTTTTTTCCACTAAAATTATTTTTCGTTTAAAATAATAATATTTAATAAATTCATTTATAATAAAATAAAAAATAAATATATATGGTCACTTTAGTTCTAAAACAAACGCTTTATCAAACACATTTTATCGTTTTAATTTATATTTTTACAGTAGAACCTTTTTCCCCCATTTTTCTTTATAAATTTATTTTTGAAAAATAGATTAAAATATTTTTCACTTAAGTTCTGTTATGTTTGTTTAGCTGATGAGATCAAGTTAAAAATTTGACTTTTTTTCCATGTTATGTTCGAAAAGGCTATCAATTTTCTAACTTATTTTTAGCACAAAAGGAAGAATTTGTTTACATATTAGAAAAACATATAAGAGGGTAACTAACTTGTTGCGGAAATAGTCAAAACTGGGACGTTATTTTCACCATTACGTTATTTATAGCCAGAGAGTATATACGTAATTTTGAAATAATATTGAATAATTAAAAAAAAAAAAAATTGTTTTGTTCAAAGATTTAATAATAATTATAATTTTAAAAATGTTTCCAATTTGACTTAAAAGTTGACACTAAAATTTAAATTATCACATTTAGATCTTCAAAATGGAATAATTTAAAAATATTTAATTGTTTTTGAAACAAATAAATTTTTAAGTAATATTTCATCTTTACTGTTTGTTATTTTATATTTCGCGACCTATCAGTTTGTAAGATATTAGTTGGTCACCTACTTCCTATTTCCTTAAAATAATTTTCTCTCAAATTCAATTGTTTGTTTAGTTGAAATCTAGTTATTATTATTATTTTATATAATATGTAAAGGTTACTATCGTATTGTAGCACAAGGAGAGACATTGTTTACATATATAATTAAAAATATTGTATTTATCTTGTAATAGTATATTTTTATTTCTGTTTCAGATGCCCAACTACCTGCATCAAAATAAATCAAATTAAAAAAAAAGGGACAAAACTTCTGACTTGGAGACCTCATTTCCCCTCGCCCCCCATACTTTCAACCAACCCCTTAAACCCCTATCTAATAATTACCCCTCCATTAAAATAATCCAAAATAAAACTCGTATTAAATGGAAGATCAAGCAACTTCTCGTACAAGCAAGAACAAAATCTTCAATTTATCTAATCTGTATATTTTTAAAATAACATATTTTATCTATTTTATTTGTAATTTATTTTGATTTGCCATAATATTTTAATTATTTTAGGGCTATATGCTTTGGCTGGCCTAAACATAGCCCATTTTTACATTAATTTAAAAAATATTTATGATGGTTTTATATTTTTTAAAAGAAAGTTGACAAATTGGAAGAAAATTGGAACAAAAAACTTTTTTTTTTGTCATTTTCACTTTAATTTTAAAATAAATACAATATTTAAAAGTTTTAAAGAATTATCAACATTTATGTTTTTTAAAATAACAATATTTTCAAAGAATTTAAAATGTAAGGATGTAACGCAATTTATTTTATAGATATTCAAATTAATGTTTTAGAAAAGATGGTATTATAAAAATATTAGTGAAACAAAACATTGAAATCAGTTGCTACCTTTTCATTAAATATTTTTGAATACTAATATGTTTGTATTGGTGATTCCATTATTGACAATTTATAATAATTTTAACTAAGATCTAAGTAATTAAAAAAAATGGTGTCAACTTTTGATTGGCTGTTTACAAAATTTGACACCAATAATTTACTAACTAAATATTAAAATAAAAATAATAAAGCAATAAGAATCAAAGTGCAATAAAATTTACAAAAATTTATGTTTTAAAATGGCAAATCAAGATAGATCTTTATAATATTAATTTATGTATTTTTGTGACTTTCACAAACTTAATTAGAATAATTAACAAAATAAAAATATTATATGTATGTAATATGTAATTAAAATAAAAAATTATATCAATGTTAGTTAAAAATTTCAAATAATAAAGAAATAAAAAATAAAATTATATTTGTTCCCTGCATAACAAAAAAAATTGTGATACAAATTAGAATTTTTATTTTATTATCATCCCAATTATATTTTGAACTTTTTTTGAAAAGGTATAGATAGAAAAAATATTAAAGCTTATGAGCATTAGTTTTAATCAAACTATTTATTGATTCAGATGGATTTTTTCAAAAATTTCTACAGCACTGAAAGCTTTAATTTCAAGTAAATTCCAATTGCTTCTATAATAGATTGACTAATAAAGAAGCAATTGTTTTGAGGTCAACTTTAAGTGATTTTGGTCACGTCCGCTTCCGTTTCTACGTACTACGCATGCGCAGTATGTCGAAACAGAAGTGGATATGAGCAAAATCACTTATGGTCAGCCTCAAAATAGTTGTTCCTTGATTAGTCAGTAGCGGGAATGTCAGATGGAATGCTCGCCAATATTACACCTGAAGGAGATTGCAAGAACTAGACGTAACGTACTTCAAATGACGACGTCTAGTTCTTGCAGTTTTCTCCAGGTAATATATAAATATATATATATATATATATATATATATATATATATATATATATATATATATATATATATGTGTGTGTGTATGTGTGTGTATATATATATATATATATATATATATATATATATATATATATATATATATATATATATATATATATATATATATATATATATATATATATATATATATATATATATATATATATATATATATATATATATATATATATATATATATATATATATATATATATATATAAATTTGGGGATATATATATATGCTGGATAAAATAAGTTATATATGTGTAGCAAATTAGAGAGAGAAAGAGAGACAGAGAAAGAGACAGACAGAGACAGAAAGACAGAGAGAGAGAGAGAGAGAGAGAGAGAGAGAGAGAGAGAGAGAGAGAGAGAGAGAGAGAAGGAATCAATACTATAACTTTTACATGCAATAGTATTTATAGAATAAAAATTAATGCAGAAAAAGAAGAAAATAAGAACTAGTCCTTAAATTAATTACTTTCAAAAATATTTCTCTAAAAATATCCTAAATAAAGTTATCTACACGTAATTTAAAAAGAACAAACTATAGCAGCTATATTTAAGCAATCCGCCTATAGATGCCATATTAGAGCAACTATACATTATTTAATATCTCTTATTCTCAATAGAGGGCCAAAAAATCACTGTAACACAAAATTAAATATTTTTTCTGTAATAAAATTTCATAATACATAATCAACAAAAATCAACATATTAAAAATATTTTACGTACAAAATACGTGAAAAAAAAACTAAAAATTACAGGTAAGTTATTAATTGAAATATTCATAAAATATTCACTTTTGAAATTTCAATTATTGTTGCTTACAGGGTGGATAATATCTTCAATCGATCGATCACCGAATGTGTGTAACAGGTCGCCTATTTATAATCAATAATGATAATACTAGAAGAGATACTTAATTTACAGGAATTTGGTATCACTTAAATTAACATAATTTGAATAAAAATATGTGATAATTATAAAGAGGTTAGTATATATGTTTTTCGGTTTTTTATAATTTATAGTAATAATTGAAATATAGTAAAATTAATATATTATGGCGTACGTGTGTCGTCATGGAGCAAATATTTGTACACTATGTAATAATTTTTATTTTATGAACATTTAATAGTTTTAAATTGTGATTGAAAATTTTCAATGTGCATGCAATTCATATTTAGTGTAGCATTAGAAAAAATGTAAATACACCATAATATAGACTTTAAGATGTAATTAATACTATTTTTTTTTTTAATAATGATTTTAAAATCCAATAAAATTTTGCAAGGTAATAACTACAAAGAAGCTTTTTTTATGTAGCCCTACAAACTTTTTTTTTTTTTTTTTTTTTTTTTTCGTATTGATTAAAACTTACAAGGGTACAAAATCAACAAGTTTAGTATCAGAGCTTTAAAATTTAAATTCGAGAATATGTATATCTTAACTACAGCATAATAGAGAGACAAGACAACCTTTATTATAAATGTTCACAATGGACGTTATCGGTCTAGCGCGCGGGGAAAGCTAAGGGTCCCCTAATTTAACATTACGCTTATGGGGAAAAACACATTTTTTGCGATTTTTGAGAAAACTACTCCACCGATTACGCAGAAATTTAAATGAGAAATAATAGACATACTTTCAAGGGTTTTAAGTCATAGTAAATTTTTAGGAAATTTTTAAACCGATAACCTCCATTGAGTATTTGAAAAATGTATAAAAATAATTACTTCACTTATTAATAATACGATACAATTTTTTTTTTTAATTATAATAATAAAATTGGTGAATTTTTTTATTTACTAGGATTTCTGTTGTATAAAGAATAGGTTTTTAAGTAGCAAATTTTTATAATTTACAAATTATTTAGTAATAAAAATGTAAACTTAAATAAAATTAGTCATATAATTTTTCCTGAATTTTTTTTTTTCCTTCTTGTTAGTACTGTATATAAATGTTTATTGAAATTAATATAAGTAGAATAAAGTTCAAAAGTTCATATTAATAAAAAATAATTTAAAAAAATATCATATAGTATTAATTAGACAGATCAATATATTATATGACATAAGCATAACGTATTATAATTAATTAACCGAAAAGAAGGATAAAGAGTAATAGATCTCATAATTATAGTAAGTGTTTTGAGGATGCTTTACTAAAGTATCGGAACGTTTAATTATACATTTTGTCTACATTGGCAACGTTAAAAAAATAACAAAATTTATACAAAAAAAAAAAAAAAAAAAAAAGGCAAGAAGGAAGAAAAGTGAAGAGAAAGCACTAAACAAAACTTAAATAAAAAATAAAGAAATATTGCACTGATTAAAATAAAAATAAAAAAAAAATCGAAAAAAGTAGAAATAATAATTAGCTACTATAACAAGGCTAAAAACATCTATATAAGATATATTGCATCGGGTAAGCTTTTTCTTCTTCTTCTTCTTATAGTAATTAAAAAAAAATCAGATTTTGGAAAACAATGCTACTATATATTATATTGTACGTTTAAAAATATATATTTTGCATTTTGCACATTCTATTGACTTTTATAGACTTATATAATAAAAATAACTAGATATAAATATTTTGCAGGTGATTTTATCAGCTCTTATCTGAATACTTTCCTTGAAAAAAAAAAAAAAAAAAAAAAAAAAGAGGAATTAATTTTTAATTTATTTAAATGGATTTAAGAATTCCATACAGAAAATGTGATGTAAATAATTTATCTGAGGAACTAATTGTGTTGGCAATATTTCAGAAACATAAACTACATAATTAACATAATTCATGCTAAACAAAATACTTAATAAATATAACACACCGTATTATTGTTTATGCAATTACAATTTAGCATTATTAATGCTTTCCCTATGAATTTTTTTTAGTAAATTTCCTATAGTATAAATTACATAACTTTTACACTCCATTTGGATATTCTTTACCACACTAATCCTTTTCAGTCCCTGACTTTTTTAAAAGTTATTTCAATGTCGTACATTAACTACGTTTTTGTGTGGCGTTCAGAATGACATAAATATGTATATTTTGTCAAAAAGGTTTTCTTATTTTTGCGGACCCACTACCCACTCTAGAATGCTCAAAATATCTTTAAAAGCGTGCAAATTCAAGGGCATTTTCGGGTTCAATTTGTTTATATTTTTTTATCTCCATTTGCCCTATTTTTTACGATTTTTTTTTGTATTTTTCATCGAATTATAATATGATGCCTACTGTATCTACTGTGTCTACTGACCAGGGTCGGACTGACACTGAAGGGGCCTCGTCCGCGAAAGGGGTGTAATACCCTCTCTAAGGGCACTAAGGCTTTACGTGCCTCCAAACAGGGGGGGGCGGGCACGTCCGCTATCGTGAACTTGCTCTTATGGCCAGTCCGAGCCTGACTGGGACTGAAGAGGCTAAATTTAAGTAGATCTTATTTAAATTTCAAGTCTAGTATTTATTATAATATATTTTTTTCTTCATTCTAAAAATAATTTAATTCAACAAAATAAATAGCATGCGTGAGGCTACTATTAAGAAAAGGAAAAAAAAGTAAAGAATTTAATATACCGCTATTATATATAGTGAAATATTCATTGGCATTATTTCAAAATTACAATGCATGGAATACTAAATACGATTGTTAAAAAAATGTAGACATTTAGGAGAATTATATGAGTAAACATAATATAGTAAATATAGGTCAATTAAAAAAATGTATTGTTATGTTTTATGGTCCTGTTTTCATTGTCTTACATTCAATTTAATTATTAATTGACTTTGGTGTTACGACGATAATTAGTTGATGAAAATTATATACTTTTATTAGGTATAGAATTTTAAAATATTGATATTTTAAACTATACATATGTAGATTTAAGTCCCGCAATTCAGTTTAATATTATAATATATAAATAATTATATTCTAAAAAAAAATTGCATTGCTTTATATACAAAGCGGAGCGATTGGAAGAACTATAGGGTGTATGCGGATGATGGATGATGTCATATTTAATGCGCTTGGAGGCCATACTGGAGTTGTGAACAACATTGCTGAGGATAGGACAAACTTCATTTTAGGCAATTTTCTTTGGGAAATATGTTAAATTTTTGTTAATGCTATTTTTCTCTCATACTTGAAAATTCAACATATTTACAGCATCAAGGCTCTCAAAACTATATTGTATAGTGTTTTTAAAGTGGCAAAATGAGTTATTTTCTTATGCCAACCATGTTATTGAGTTATCCAACATGGCGTCGACTTTAATATGAATGCATAGACCCTATATATTTTTTTCCTGACTATTGCAATTAAACACAGTAAAATTCTATAAGACCTTATAGCGTGTCACCTACTTTGTTTTGATAAAAAAATTTGCCCTTTAAATAAAGGACAAATATGTATATTAAAATAGTATATAAAAAAAATAATCGAAAAACGAAAAATGAAATTTATTTTCAGACCCATGCATGGATTTAAAATTTTAAAACCTATAGTTATGCAAAAATTTCTATTAAGAAATCACTATTTTTCAGATAAGTATTTGATCGATTATGCCTATAATAGTTCAATGCAACATAAAAAAATCGTAAAAAAAAAATTAAAAATTAAAATAACAACATTTTTTTTTTATCACATCATGAATCCATGCGCCAATTGCTTTATTAACATTATTATGAATTTTTTGAAACGACGAAAACTTTTTTCTTCTGTTGTTATTAATGTTATTTTGCAAAACGTTATATAGTATTCACATATTATCCTACTTGTTTAATACCATGTAATAACAATGTTATATTAGCATTAATTGTGGATTTTAAAGCGCGCATATTAAAAATACTTGCATTTGCTATAAATATATACCCTATTAAAAAAAAAAAAAAAAAAAAAAAATCAAAAGATATAATGAAATTTTTTTTTTTTTTTTTTTTTTTTTAACTTAGCTTTATTTTAAAAGATGTTTGAGGCAGTAAAATTGTCGATTATTGAATCAAGCAAACACAACTCGTAAAGAATAAATTACGTAAATTCCACGTTAATATAAATGTGTTAGAGGAAGACACTAAATTTTTTAAAGTTTTGTTTAATCCACTATACACTACTATTTATGAAAATAATTGTAAATGTCGTTTGGAGCCGGTGCGCATCTTCCTTTTAATTAAAAAATTAAATCAAAGTTTGCCCCGCCCCCTTATATACTCCGCTTCACGTATCTTCAGAACCGTCCAACGCTATTTGGTCACTTTTGGTGGAAAACTCACATTGACAGTTATTGCCGCTTCATTCAAGGCAATACCTGTTTACCATTTTGACCATAAAATGTGGCTGAGTGCTGATTAAAGCTAAAAACTTACATGAATCGAAGTATAAGAGTCAGCTGATCGTTGCTTGGCCAAACAACGATCAACTTTAATTTAATATTTAAATTAGAAGGAATAGTCCGAATAGTCGCATCAGATTTTAACAACTTGTGAAATGGCTTTTCTACCTAGTAGATTCTAAAATGCCAGGGTGTACCTTTAAGATCAAAATTAATTTTACAATTTTACTTCTTTACGATTAAAGCACGTTCTATAAACTTCACAAAAATATTGAGCCAGCTTCGAAAATGTTCTTTTGTTAAAAATAGCTGTATACTGAAGTCGTTACCTGTTTACTACGTTTATAAATATGGTCGATCATTGTTATTTCTTCTTTTAGAACTTTTAACTTGATAAAAATGAAAGAAACTCACAAAAAAATGTTCCATACGAAACATGCGACTCACTTTTATCGGCTCAAAAAAAAAGATCAACCAATGAACGTGTCTTATATTGTTGGTCAGCCAATCACTGTTATTGAGATTCACTTTACTTTACAGAACGAGCTTAAATCATTGAATTATCTAAGAATTAACTCACTTTGTATAAATTGCTATCCTAGTAACAGAAGAAGGATAACGTTCATCGACAGTTCATCGAACATCTGGTATTAACTTGAAATTAGTGTGCATCTTTTCATTAGTGATCCACCTGTTATTAAATATGAAGATTTAAATTTATATAAAAATAAATTTTAATTATAATTAAAAAGTAATATTTTGTATTTTCCAATTCAAATTATTGAATATATTAAATTAATATTTAATATGTAACTATAACTTAAAAAAATATGTAAAATAAATTTATTTTCTATTTAGTTACAAATGCGTTTTTTTCTTTTTCAGAATTTTTGGAGCAAAGCATATAACACTGTATTTTTTAATTTTCTTTAAGCTACGATGAGAGGCAATAAAAATCTGTCAAAACATGCAAGTTTTATCATGAGTCAGTAATAAAATATGTTAAGAATATCACTGTTCGTAATAATTGAAATGGATTAAAAAATTTAAATAAATATTAAAAATTGACAATTAAAACTATCAGAATCAGAATATGGAATAAAAAATTCTTAAACATATAATAGTCATTAGTCACAGTAACAAAATTAGGGTGACATGATATAGAATTTCATAGATATATTTATATATATTAATTTATGAAAATATAGAATAAAAAATAATTTTAATCTATAGACTTTTAATTTAATCAAAAAGTATATTGAAACTTACTTAAAGGCGTAGAACGCCTTGAACAAAAAAATGTGTGTAATATCCTAACAAACCTGAAAATTAACGTTGATTTCGCCGGAGAAATTGATTTCTAATTTATTTTCCCTTCACAAAATCCCATTGGCGGTCACAGCATCGCCCGGTTTACGCGCGCGTAAAACAAGCGAGCTGTGACGTCAGTGACCGCCAGGGGCATTTTGTGAATGGAAAATAAATTAGAAAAAATTGTCTCCTGCGAAATCAATGTTAATTTTCAGGTTTGTTAGGATATTACACAATTTTTTTTTGTTTGTTCAAGGTGTTCTACGCCTTTAATTTTAAACATTATTAAAAGACTCATATTATGTATATTAAAATAACAGAAAAAGTATAAAGTATAAAAATTTTAACACATTTTCAAATATGATTGCGTTATTTGATATTATCCTTTATTTTCCAAAAGTATTACATTTTAAATAAAATACATTCAGCATTTAAACAAGCGAGATTTTATGAATGTTTGATATTTTTTAAAGAATCGTTTATTTAATCAAAAAACTGCAATTTGAAATGGGTAGTTGGCGATATTGCGATCTAAAATTTAAGGGTGTATCTGCATGTCATCATATTTAATGCACTTGGACGCCATACTGGAGTAATGAATAATATTTGTCAGCATAGGACAAACTTCGTTTTTAGCTATTTGCTATTTTCTTCGGTAATCTTTATTTCCTTTTTATTTATTTGCAATAAATTATTATTTTTATTTTTCTCACATCACTTGCAATATTAATTGAACCTATTAAAAGCATTAATGCTCTAAAAAATATTGCAACTTAGCATTTTTAAACTGGAAAATGAGTCATTTTCCTATGCATCCCATGTTATTGAGTGATCCAACATGACGTCAACTTTAACATGAATGCATACACCCTATAGAATAAAACTTAGTATTATACTATAAGCAAACATTAAAAAGTCATATTTTTATATGGTTATATCAAATCATACTATATTAAAGGAGATATCTCTATCTTAAGTAAAAAAAATACTTCAAAACAATGGTGACAAATTAGCATTCAAATAAAAAAAAATTACACACTTTAAGGTGCGTCTAAATACGTAATTATTAATATCCTCATGCATATTATTTAAATATATATATATAAATATAGTTCAAAAATGATTCATATATAAATATTTGTAATTGTTAATTGTTTTACTATAACTGTTCCGTGACATATGGAAAGTAATCACGTTCCAAAGTAGGTCTTAATTCCATTTTAACAGTCTGGATTTTTAACCGGAAATAATATATAGTATTAATTAAAACCATAGACCACATAAAACAACATGTGCTTTTTAATGAATAAACACAAAATGGGATCTTCAAAAATGATGACAATTTTTACCAAAATGTTAATGTAGCCCCACGAGAGAGCGTGAAAGAACTGTAAAGTATATGCAATTTGCATGAAAATTCATGTTGATGACGTCAGAAACATGCAAAAATTAGTATGAAAATGTTTTGCGGGTTACATAATTCGAATTTTCTGATCACTGCTACGAAGCTACTGTTGGGTGTTGAGACGAACTTATGTTATTTATGTAAATCCTATCAAGTGTTTTGTGATATAAATGTTTATGTTTTTCTCTAGTCTATTCCTTAAGTTTCATGTGTACTTATTTACTTTGTTTTTCTTGCTATTATTCCTTTACTCCTTTATTCCTTTATTCCTTTATTTAGATTTATGCTCAGTAAATTAAGGGTATAGGGTATGTCAAAGTCTACGCCATGCTGGATCACTCAATAACATGGGACACATGACACATAAGAAAATGACTAATTTTGCTAGTTTAAAAATACTAAGCCATATTTTTAAGAGCATATTTGTTGTTGTTAATACGTTGAATTAGAGTATCTCAAAAATATGTGAGAAAAATAATAATAACAAAAAATTAACAGAATTTGCAAAGAAAATTGCCAGGAACAAAGTATGTCCTGTGCTGAGCAATGTTATTCATTACTCCAATATGGCATCAAAGCGCATTAAATATGACGTCATGCGGATACACCCTATATAAGGTCAACGGAGTCGGGTCAGGAATGCCATTTTTTTTTTTTTTTTTTTTTGCAACTATGAGAACCCAAAATTTGAAAGAAAAAAATGTCCCCAATCAAAATTATAATTTAACAGGTTTTGAAATTTAAAGCTAATAGTTATGTTAATTTTAACACTTTTTTGCATTAGTATTTCAATAGTAACCTATCCATAAGTTATTAAGAGTAGATGACTCAATAATACAAAATAATATAAAAAATTTCATGACCATAATAATTAAAATTTGAGGATATGAAACCTCTATGCCTCTTTAAATTAAATAAGCAATTGAAATGAAGAACTATTAAAAAAAAAAAAAAAGAACTCTTGACGCACAAATAACACAGATAAAAAACAATTACAATGACAAAAACAAAGGTATACTAGGTGCGAGTATAGTGTGTGTGTGTGACACTTTGAAATATGAATAATTAGTCCCTACTCTTTGTTATAGAGACCTCCCCCACCTTTAGCTTACTATGTTTGTCAGTTTATATCACGCGGTCAATTTTACCTCAGTTTAACGTTTGACACCGTACAGGCAAAAGGTGAGTTCAATTTTTAGTATTAATTAACTTTATGAAACACCAATTAACACACAAGTCCTTGTTTATTGAAGCAACAATGGGTATAACAAATCAAAATAAAAAATATATATTTTCATTGTCCTTTTTTTTTACAAAGATAAGACTACGTGATATAAAATTTTTTTTGTAGATTTTTACATTTTTGAAATTAACCTCTGGAAGTACCTTTATACAGTATTTAGAAGATAATTGTTCATTAACATTGATGCAGGTATATAATGCATATTTAATAGGTAAAATAGTAAAAAAAAAAAATAATAATAATAATAAATTAGAGTTATATAATATGTACTTAATGGATATTCATGATATGGAGCAATGCGTTAAATATGTTATTATGAATGTTTTGTATATTTTAATTTCAGGAAATAGAATAAAATTTTATGTATGCAGAGTGTTTTTAGATTTGGTAAACTATTAAGGTGAGGAATCAATTGTTCTCTATTATTTTGCATAAAATTTTAACAGCTTAAAATAAGGGGGTCTAAACGATACGATCAGGCTTAATAATGGAGATTGTCGGTATAGCGTGCGAAAGGGTCCCCTAATTTAACATTACGCTTATGGGGATTATTAATATTTTCTTAATGTAATTTTTTAGAAACCCACATCAATTTCGGAGATATTTAAAAGAGTAATAAACTAGACAAACTTTTAAGTGTTTTAAGCTACATGTGTATTATTATTATTATTTTTTTAAAGTATTGTTCATTATTCATTACTTATTACTACCGATAAACTCAATTAAAGCTATTTTTATTATTATCAACTTTTTCAATTCTTAAATTTCAAGAAAAAACAACTCTCCATTAATTGAAATTATAAGTAGCAGCTTCAAATAACATTACCAAATGATTTTTTATTTATTTATCTCAAATATTACTTTGCAAAAGTTTTTTTTATTGTTATTTAACATAGTGCTCAATTACATAGGATAGGGAAAGTTGTTTTGGTTAAGAGTTAATTTAGCATGGAAAATCAAAACACAAAGATAAAGTCAGTGCATGAGGTTAAGATATATTGTAATTAGTGATGTATATTTAATTATCATACTCTCTCCGTAAATTTGAACTAACGTCAAGGAAAAGTGAATAAAGCTCATACAGCGAAATTTGAAAACTCACTTTACTCATTTTTGAAAATAATTTAAATTTTTTATCGTCATGGTAATCTATTTCTTCGATAGTTATAGAAATTAAATAATAATAATTGTATTTTACTGCTTTATTTGACACTTCTTCGTGGTGTATAGCACAATAACACAATATGGCAAGCAAAAAAAAAAAAAAAAAAAAAAAACAAACATATATTATGTATATATATATATATATATATATATATATATATATATATATATATATATATATATATATATATATATTAGTATGATGTAAAATATATTTAATGTTTAGTATTATGATTTTTCGCCTTTTCTAATTTAGGATTTCACGTTTAATATATAAGCTGTAAATAACAAACTATGGTAAACCCTGTAATTCATAATAATGACCTTGTAAAGGGTAAATTATTATAATTTTATAATTATATTTGTAAAATTTAAAAAATAAAATATAAACAAATTTTTATTTTTATAAAACATTATAACATAATAAAAAAAACTATTTGCTTTAATTTGCTTTAAAGTAAACGTTTTTAATATAATATGTTTTTTTTTTTTTTTTTTTTTTTTTTTTTACACATCACAATAGCATAACTTCTAATAGCTCTTACAAATTCAGTGTTGCTCAACGTGACGATATTTCGAAGCTATTAGCAATACTTTTTAGGCTTTGGCGATGAAAATTTAACATTGCTAGTATAGGAAGCTTCGATTGAATGGCGATAGATCAGATCGCCCAAAAATAGCATAGAAATAGCGATAGTTTGACCCTTTCGTACCGATATTAGAAAATACGATCTCTTACATACTCTTATCTCTTGAAATAAATAAAATTGACAAATATTTTGAATTACAATCATTTAAAAATTTTAGTTGCAATCCTCTTAATTAAACTATAAAAGAAAATTCCCCACGACTTTTTTTTTTTTTTTTTTTTTTGCTAATATTAATAAAAATAAGGTAAAGTTAGCACCAAGTGTGCGTTAATAACCTTGATCGATACATATGATAGATTGAAGGAATGAAAGAAATAAAGAATTAAATTTATATCATACATTTTAGTCATGCATATATACGAAACTTTATAGCTCTAACTAAATTAAAATATTGAAATCACAACTTTAAAGTTTTTTTTAACCATATAGAAAACAGAAAAATAATTATGTTCTACTTTTTCAAATTATATGTTGCAAAATTATGCATTGTTATATCCGCGATCATAAACATTGACATTATGTTATGAATATTAAATAGTTGAAATTTTTGGCTTGTGTTTTCTTGAATGATAAACATATAGGGTAATAAGTCATATTTTTATTTCAGATTGGTTGTTTCTTTTTCCATTCATGGTTTATATTTTAAAGTTAATTATTTAAAAAAAATCTTTAATATAATAATGAACGTTAATGTGCTTTACAGTTGGAAAAATTATCAAACTAGATTATAATTCATCATAATTTTTTCTTCTTCTTCTTCTTTAACATCTTTGATTACCATATTTTACATTTTCACATTAAAATGTGAATATATATCATATTTTCACTAAGTATCATTTATGTGTATGAATATTATCGTTATGAAGGAAGGTTATTGTTTATTGGATTGGTGATGCGTGCGGGAAAAGCTTAGGGTCCCCTAATTGCGTATCCTTTTTATACCAATGTCAGACCATGGTTTTTATGCTCAGAGGCTGGAAATATTTAAATTAGGGATACGAGACACATTTTTACATATGTTTTAAGCTAAAAATAAATTTTAAGAATTTTTTTTTACTGATAATCTCCATAGCTGAAAACAGCGTTCGATATCAATTTCCATAAATACATGAGACTATATTTTGATGTTTTCAAGTTATTTTAGAAACTAAATTCAATTAGTTTTTTTTTAAAACATTTGGGCCATTTCAGAATCCCTATTTCACTGTCTATTATATTATATTGAACTTTTTTTTTTTCTTTATATTCTTAAGTTAAATTTTGACGTGGCGATTATGTTTAGGTATCTCATAGTTTATTATGACGTATTTATTATTTAAATGCAACTGTTGATTGTCAATAATTATAAAAATAAAAATTTTAAGTAAAAATAATATTTTAAAGTAATAATTTATTACTATACGTATGCAAAAATTATAAAAATAAAATACTTAAAACTATGCAATAATAATAACAATTATACATTTTTTAAATAAATAACAAATATTAATATTGTTTATAAAATTAAAATTTAATTACAAGAAAAGCGGCAAAGTTGACTCCCTGTAGTAGAGAAATTGCAGGAAATTTGAAAAAATAAATCACACGCTCTATCCGCGCTTTATCTATCCCTCAAAGCGTATGGAATTTTCTTATTTTCAATCCTTATTTTTATACAATATACTCAAGTTAATGTAAAGGTGTATGCATTCATGTTTAAGTCAATGCCATGTTGGATCACTCAATAACATGGGTTGCATAAGAAAATGACTTATTTTGCCAGTTTAAGGATTGTATATAAATGGCTTGTATCTCAAAATCTAAAAAGAGAAATTCCAAATTTTATGATTCCATTTGAAAGTTAATAGTAACAGCTACCTATGATCAAAATTTCAGAACCCGTGACCATCAGATAAGAGAGAAATTAATTATTGAAATTAACATGGGCTCTTATGGGACTAAAACTTCAAAAAATCATAATTAAAAATCTAGCATGGTGACCCCCTAAAATTTTTACATTTTTGAAGATACCTAATCCTAATGTATTACTGTACAAAATTTCAGATTTTTCTGTCTTTACAACTTTTTAGTCAAATCCCGCAGTAGCTGATTTCCCGCCTTAACAAGACTAAGCAATAATTTTTAAGAGCATTGATGTTGTTAATCCTTAATATAGGATGAATTAGTATCACAAGTCAAGTATGTAAGAATAATAATAATAATAATAAATTAACTGATTTCCCAAAGAAAATAGCTGAAAATGAAGTTTGTCCATGTTGTTAATTGATCGCTATGGGCGTCGAAGCGCATTCAGTATGGCGTCATGCGGATACACCCTTAGTTATCGGTAGTAACGTTTTACTAAAATCAATTTTACGTAGGAAAACAGCAGGGAATTTTTTATATTTTACTGTCCTTAAACATTGCGGGACCTATCTTAAAGCCTGTAAGGATGGGCCTGCAATGTTAAAAAGATAAGAAAGTAAATGAATGTATGTATGAATGCCTTCAGTTATTTTTCTAAACTGTTTCAATGAAAAGGGAGAATATAAAGTGATGCATATTTTACATGTTACTATATTTATGCTAATAAACCACGTAAAAAAAAAAAAAAAAAAAAATGTATTTAGATGGTTTGTATTTTAAAATCTAAAAAGGAAGCATCTCATTTTTATTTAATGCCATTTAAAATTTAACAATAACAGCTACCTATGATAAAAATTTCAGAATACGTGACCATCAGATATGAGAGAAAATAATTATTTAAATTAACATTGACTCTTATGAGACTAAATCTTGAAGAAATTTTAATTCAAAATCTAGCAAGGTGACATCTATTTTTTTTTTTTTTTTTTTTTTTTGAAGATATATCTTATTCTATAATATATATCACTGTGCAAAATATCAGATTTTTCTTTCATTACAACTTTTTAGTCCAATCCCACAGTACCTGATTTCCACCTCAACAATGCAATGCATCAATATTTAACGTAACAATGAAAATGTACTTTACTGAAAGTAAGAATAGCATCTCACATGGCTTTATTGCCAAGGACATTTCAAAGACAAGTTATATGTAGTCGTTATATTATATAAAGTCATATCAATTGACTCTTTAAATGCTGGAGCACGAAACATACATTAAAAATTGAAATGGTTATATGGCTCAAAGTCAAGTATAACATCGAGTTTTTCTTTGTAAATTTTAACTTTCATCATTCGTGATTATAATTAGTATAGTATTTATTGTACCTAAATAAAGATTTTTAAGTTTTTATCTATCATAATTTATTTAAAATCTCTCTCCCTATACCACCTTCTATTTTCTATCATATATAAAATTTTACTTTAAAAAAAGGTTTTACATATGTCAATATCCCCTTTTCTACATTAAGGGGGTAGGTGACCGACTGATATCTCGCAAACTGGGACGGTTGCAAATAATAATATTAACACAAAGTGAAGAAGAAATGTTACTTAACAACTTAGTTATGTCAAACATGTAAAAACACGATCAAATATTAAAGTTATTACACTTTAAAGATAACATGTAAATGTGGAAATTTGAATTTGAGCGGGAAATTTTAGTCAAATTAGAAACTTTTTTACAATTAAAAATTTCATTACAAATTTTTTTTGGAATTAAAAAATATATTATAAATTTACTTGATTTTATTTGAAAATTATAGTGTTCGTTTTATTGGAATTAAATCATGTACAAAAAATTATTGGGAAAATATAGTTCTTCTTTTAGTGATTTCCGGTTCAAGTCGGTCCCCCACCGCCTTAACAATAAGTTGTTGTTTTTTCTTATTCTTCTTTCCTGTTCGGCTGTTCCTCTTTTCCTAATTACAAATTTCATTCATATCAAATAATATCAAAACTCGGTTTATTCTTACAAAAGTAAAATGGAAGCATTACATTTAAGGCTTTGCCTTGCCTTAACATAATATTTTGCTTTGGAATAAAATAATTAACAAAATTACTTTAAAAAATAAAATATTATTTTGATAAAAATAATAATTATATAGGCATTTAAACAAAATCGCACTCATTAAATGTAAACTTCTAATAATATTAATTTATTTTCAAAAAAAAAATAATAATAATAATAATAATAATTGACATTATATATTATGTATAATCTATTGACATTACCAACATTATCTATTTATTTTGATATTATTATTTATTAGTTAATTTTTTATTGGTTTTATTGAAAGTTATACGAATTATCAGATTTAAAAAGTTAAACATATTATTCCTATTTTTGACAATAAAAGTTATTATTAAAAAAAAAATTCATTAATTTTTTACTTTCTTTTTTACTCATTTAGTATTATCATATGAAAATGGATACAACAAACATTTATTTTTCATAAATTACTAAAACTATAAAGACTATCATTTTATTATTAATAGTATACTAATACATTTTGTCTTCAATAATATGAGATGGACTAAATATATAATATAAAAATTGTCAAAATAATTAATTATTCTGGATGCGTTTCATGAACGGTATATCACGCATTAACTTGGCACGCGCTCACATTGTGACGTCATATAAAATTAGCGGATTGTTGTGCACAGCCAATTGGTCTACATTTTATATATGTGTTGGAATTTAATATTAAAATAATCAAGGACAGTATTAAATATTTCCGGATTTTTTATTTCATGCATTCATTATACTTTTTTATTATTATTATTATTATTATTTTTTTTTTTCGTTTGCTTTAAAAGAAACTATAACACACAGAAAGAATAAATTACGTAATTTATACTGCATTTATGTTTTAAGAGCATAATTGTTGATAAATTAAAACAGCATTAATGGTTATTCTGTACAAAATAATATTTCTGCTATGTAGCATAGTTATTATGCAGTATAGCATACATTATGTTGTAATTAATTGTTTTGCTGAAAATGGGCGAACAAGTGTTTTTTTCGTGCATATTCTGATATACAGGAATAGCTTAAAGGAATAGACCAGAGAAAAACACAAACATTTATATCAAAATTAAAGTGATGGAACTTACATAAATAATTTTAGTTTGTCTCAAAACCCAACAGTAGCCCCGTAGCAGTGATCAGAAAGTTCAATTTATGCAACCCTCACACACAACATTTTCATACTAATTGTTGCATGTTTCTGACGTCATAAACATAAATAGTAAATAGTCACGCAAATTGCACACTTTACAGTATTTTCACGCTCCTCTCTCGTAGGGCTATATTAACATTCTGGTAAAAATTGTCATCAGCTTTGAAGATCCCATTCGTGATTATTCATTAAAAAGCACATGTTGTTTTATGTGGTCTATGGCTTTAATTTTTGTTTCTATGCTCTTTTCTTTTTCTATTCTAAATGTGCAATATATAGAAAAATGTATTTATATTATTTGAATATTATATTTATATTTTATTGATTTATGATAGAAATACCATATTATACGTGTTGGCAGGGGATTTTTTTTTATATCGAACTTAAAATCAAATAATTTATAATACTTATAGTTGTCTAACAAAATTTGCAAGAAAAAATGAAATTAATGGCAACCCTATTTTTATTTTTAAATATTATAAATTATAATAAATAAATCATTTTTAACACCAATTTTTAATCTTTATGTTTCAGCAGTAAACAAAAAATGGGACGAATAATATTAGTATTATTCTTACTTGTCCCAACTATCATCTTAGCTGATGAATCTGAAAAACAAACCAGAGAATCAAGAGATACGTACTTAGATGCATATAAAGAATCTCATGGAAGTGGATCAAGTACTAGTTTTGCAGAACCACCACAGAAAATACAACAACCAAACCCAAGTTACGCACCAGTGTATGCAAAACCTGCCTCATCTTATTTACCATCAAAACCAGCACCAGCATATTTACCAAGTAAACCAAGTAATTCATATCTACCACAGAAACAGACAGAATTAACAGAACCTGTACCTTCATATCTAAAGCCATCTACTGGACACGTTGAAACTACAGATGGATATGGATATAATAATATGAAATATCCTATTATGGACAAACCAATGTATGGTATACCACATTTCCATCATCATTATCAAATACCAGAACAAACGGAACCGGAAACTGATGTTGATAAAGGTCATGGTGGATTTGATTTAAAAACAGTATTTAAATTTATATTAAAATTAATTGTTATTAAAAAAATAATTAAGTTAGTATATATTGTAATGTATTTCTTATTTATGCCTAAATTTAGTATTTTAGAAATGATTGCATCATTTTTAAAAGATAAAGATACTGAAAAAGATAAACCTGATGATTCTGATGAAAAACCTGATGAAGAAGATGAAGAAAATAATGATAATTTAGATGATGAAGATGATAGTTTCTTTAGAAGTGGGAAAAATTTAAATGATTTAACATTTAAAGTTACTAAAGCTATATCAAATCCACCTCAATAGTATATAAATTATTTTTAAGTATAGTATTTTTTTTAAGGGTTGATCCGCAGGGTTTAATATTGGAAGGGAATGATTTCTTTATTCCGTATAATGTGATCTAGGTTGGGGGTGATTGGTGGTGGGTGATGATTGATGATGATACGAATGTTGGTCGATTTATGGCAACCTTTCCCCTCTCTGGATCTATCCTGATATTTTCGATGTTTAAAGGTGTTTATTTATATGGAAATTTTTATAAGCCAGTCCACTCGAGCTAGAAAAAAAAAAAAAAAAAAAAAAAAAAACGGTATTGGTTACAGAAATTCGTCTCTAAAATATTTCAACAACTTTATTATACATAATAATAATAATTGTTATTTTTAAGATTTCAATGAAATTTGCTGCTGCCAACAATATAATAAAAGTTGTTGTGAAAAATATGAAACAAATTTCTAAACATATTTTTTATATCTATCATAAAAATCACCATGTAAGTTCACCTTTAAATTATTTTATAACTATATGTAATATTTATTTATTTAATATTTATTTTTACTAAACAAATTATTCTTTAATGGTTATTTTCAATATATATATATATATATATATATATATATATATATATATATATATATATATATATATATATATATATATATATATATAATAAATAAACTAAAACTAAATTTTAGTTACTACGTTATCAAATTTTGATCTTGTAAAATCAAAATTTATTATTTTAATACATTGATAACTCATAAAGAATTTTTTTTGTAATATTATGATTTACATTTGACTGCTCATATAAGAAAATGAAAATTTGAAAATAAAATATTACGATGAATTTCCTGTAACATAGGCAAATTTACATACTACAATGCAAACAAAGTTGCCTAATTGTTATTTTCGCGTCAAGATGAATCTTCTACACTTTACAAATTTGCAATGAATGAACGATCTACACTTTACAAAGTCACGGCTACCTGGAGCTTCTGCTATATAAAACAGGTAGCCGCAAATTTGTAAAGTGTATGGATCGTTAATTTTCGGAAATTTGTACAGTGTATTAGCTTCATCTTGACAAGAAAAAGACGCATATTGTAATTTACTGTGACATTATTATTTGTGTTGTCATATTTTGTATGTTTTTCTTATTAATAAAAAAAAATTAGATGACATTTAATATAACTAAATAATAAAATAAAATATTATTATTTAAACTATTATTATTTTTATTATTATAAATAATACAATATTTGACGTATTATCTGAAACGTTTATGGTAATACACTTTAACAATTGTGACATCTATTTGTGTCTTATTCTCCATTTTAAAGTTAAAATTAAGAATAAACTAAGAACTTAGAATAGAATAAACATTGTAATGAAATATTATATAAAAAAATAATATTTGATATTAATGAGATAATAAAATAATTAAAAATATATTTTTTAGTGAAATCTATATTATTAATTTACGAAAAATATTTTTAAATCTATTGTTATTTAATATTTATTATTCTATGTATATATATTTATTATGTGTAATAAATTATTGATACTATAAATTATAATAAATGTGTTGTTTTCCTTAATGAAATTAGAGCGTAACATTGAAAAAGAATGCACAGTAGAAGATATTGATTTTTCATTCTTTTTTTTTTTCTTTTATAATTTAAGGGAATTTTGCATGCCCTATAAACATGAAATAAAAATTTTATAGAAGAAGCAACTAATATTTTAAATTGTAAAAAAGTATATATTTCAAAAAATCAATGATGTGATACTAATAATATAATAAATAATAGTAAAGCGCTGGCATTCACATATTCATATTTACATATATGATGGCTGAGGGAAACCAAGTTAATAAAAACAATTACATATATGCTGTATTATATATAATTGGTATGAATATATTTATATCGTGCTCAAATTATGGTAGCATAATACCTACTTCTTTTTTTTTTCCATAACAGCAAAAGAAAAAAAAAGCATTACATTATTATAATAAACTCTCTCTCTCTCTCTCCCTCTCTCTCTCTCTCTCCCTCTCTCTCTCTCTCTCTCTCTCTCTCTCTCTCTCTCTCTCTCTCTCTCTCTCTCTCTCTCTCTCTCTCTCTCTATATATATATATATATATATATATATATATATATATATATATATATATATAATATATTATATACATTGATAACTGTTGGAGATGAAACCTCAGCCTGTCATCACTTGGCTTGTCAATCTGGCTATTTCTGCCTGTTTGCAAGGTATCTCACGATGCGATTTAAAGCGTTTTGTACCTTGAGAGTAACGTGCAGAAGTAAAGTGACTGAAAGTCCTCATATCAGGGAGAGTCCGCAGTGTTAGAAGAAAGCTGGCCTCACTCATCTATGTAGAGGCTGAAACAGTTTTAATATAATAATAATAATAAAATGACTTACTTTATCAATTGATACAGTTATTCACTTAGGTTTAATTTAAAATAAAATTATATAAAGAGCGATATCAATTTTTATATTAACACTTTGAACAAATTATAGTTATAACTTTATTTAGTTCTACAAAGCTTTACAGTACAGTACACTACACTTCATTTCTAACTTTTACTCTATTCAACCATGTTTCAAATTGAAAAGCACTTTTACGTAGTATTACTACTTATTTGTTGTCATTTTTCACATTGTATGTATGACATTGGGCATATGGAGTGTATAGGAAAACTAGTGGAAGCTGAGGTATCAAATACAATTTATCAAAGTGGATATGCATATTTACAAGATGAGAATATGAAATTAACAAATGCAAAAGTGATAACTCATGCTGATTTGATGAAAGAATTTGATAATCAACTTTCAAAAGTAAATGAAACAATTAAAGCAGCAATTGCAACAGGTAAGAAGGAAATATTAAGAGAAACAGAATTAATGATTATGAAAAGAGTTGAAAGTGAATTGAACAAATTTAGACCAACTCCTGTACCATGCAGGGGTTGAAAAGAAATCATCATGTTTCATTTAGTAATATGTTCCTTCTAATTTTTAAAACTTTTTTTTTCTGTAATGCAGAAGCACTAAATATTATCACATATTATATTTGCACACAGGAAGTATATAAATTACATAATTTATGCTGCATTTATGTCTTTATAACAAAAATAATGCTAAATTGGAACATCATAAATAATTATAATGTACACAACACAATATTTATGCTAAGTAACATAAATTATGTAGTATAGCATAAATTATACTGTATTGAACAACTTATGCTAAAAATGAGCTAGAATAATTATTATGTTTTTGTTTTTGTCCATGTTATAGTAGATAATGCATAAATGCTATAGTATACTTTTGTATTTTATGTGTATGTGAAGGAGATGAAACCAATATCTTAGTTCATTCTTTAAACTACACATAAAATTGAGCCAGTTCTCAGAACTTTTTTCTTTGTTAATAACACATTATGATCAGGACGTCACTACTTCTTCACGGCGTGTATTTTATGTTCACTTATAAACAACGTATTTTAAATGAAATTTCTGAAGTACTTTTTTATAGCTTTCTGAATATAAAAAAGTATCAAAAATGCTTGATTTGAGAAATTTTTTATGTATTTTGCTTCCTGTAAGAATTTGACTTCCGAATAAAATGAGAAGGCGCCTCATGTAATTCGGACACTCTCTCCAGGCATGTACCGAGCTAGAAGACGAGCCGTCTCACCTGTCGAGTAATTGAGTTATTGGCAGTCAGGTTTTTACACAAGCAAAAAACGATTTTTTTTAATCAAGCATTTTTGATACATTTTTACTTGTTGAAAAATAATTATAATATTATTCATCTAATAAAGTGTACATATGAAAAGAAATCAATACTGACATAAATCGTAAGTAAAAATCAAATATACGTCGTGAAGAGGTAGTGACGTCGTGATCAGATGTTCTTAACAAAGGAAAATTTTCGAAGCTGGCTCAAGAGTTGTGTATAATTTATAACATAGAACAAACTGTTTTTTACTATGAATTGTCATCAATCTATAAAATTGTCATATATTTCTTATCAATTATAACTACTTTATGAAAAAAAATATATATAATATTATGTATATCTACGTACCGTTTACCTATACAGAAACATTGTTAAAAAAAATAGTAATAATAAAAACGTAAACTCTAGCCAAAATGTATGTATTCAAAATAAGGCAAAACAACAACAACTAATGGAAGAATTCAATATTGTATACATTAAAATAAATCCAAAATTTCAATAATATCCAGAAATAATAGTGTTATATTGTGTAATATAAATTGATAAATTTCAAATTTACCACTGCAATGATAGTAGAGTCACTATATGATGATTATTAACAGCTAGAACATTAACAGTTATGAATGTGATATTAACAGTTTAGAACTCAGCAACTTTATAAAAAAAAAAAAAAAAAAAACTAAGTTATAAAAAATATACTTTCAAGCACGATTTTTTCTAATGGTTAAAATGAGCTGGAAATCTCTTGAATCATTTTAAATCTGAGAGCGTCCTCTTCATTACTATAAAACTTTAGAAGAAACTCAAGAATTCTCTTAAATATGAACAGTGTGGATGTGGATATACTACAAGATAACATCAAAGAATTTACAGTTGAAGAAAAATAAAAATAAAAAACATTTATTTTAATTTTTTTAGCTAAAAACTAGTTGTAATGTATCTATAGTAACTTTTAAATATATTCTTTAGGTGTCAGTGCGGTAATTTTACAGAGAGAGAGAGAGAGAGAGAGAGAGAGAGAGAGAGAGAGAGAGAGAGAGAGAGAGAGAGAGAGAGAGAGAGAGAGAGAGAGAGAGAGAGAGAAATTTTTTTTCATTGCATGTTTTGATAGAGCTTAAGTTTTCATTCATTTGATTATTTTTCTACATTTTTTAATAAATAATTATAATATTTTTATATTTTAAAAAACTACTGCCAGTGCTCTAAATATCTGAAATGATCAACTAAATTAATGAAAAAATAAGCTCGTTATAAAGGAATGAAATATTTTTTTTCGTAGGGGCTTAATACTAAAGTGTATGAAATTAGTAGGACCTCGCCCCACACCACTTATGGTTAGCGAGTTACGCCTATAATATTAATATCCATTTAAAGATTACAAATAGTGTAATAACATAGTATGGTAATAATAAAAAAAAATATGCATAAGCATCAAGTAAAATAATATAACATATATTATTGCACTGAAGAAAAAAAATTAAATGTGAAATGCAATGTAAAATTAAAAAATTCTTTTGATACCTTGATTATATTTTATATTTTTCATTGTGTTTTTATACTCTATTAAATACTGATATTACAATTTACTTTTTACAACTTGCATAATGCTTGACACTTTAAATCCAATTGTTGTTTTAATTGTTACTTTTAAAAATGATTTTTGACCTAGTTTGAAATTCATGTATAGTTTTTGTACTTTATAAATTATTGTTAAAATTTACTGCTTATTAATACATGTTGTTTTATTTTTTAATAAATATTATATTTAAGAAATAATTTAATTATTTTTAATACAAATATTAACATAATATTTTAACAATATATTTTTACAAATAAAAATAATGAAAATATAATTTAACTATTTAATTATTATTAAAATTATTATTTATAATTTATATTCTGCTATTACTTACCATATCAATCTTCTTTACAGTAAATATCATGAGCTAACGGTTACTTCGTTAATCGTTGAATTGTGTAAGATGGGCATATGTTGTTATTTCGAATTGAATCCTAGTGAAGACTATAGAATAGAAGTTAGTAATGGGGCAAGGATCCTGAGACATAAATAATTTAATTAATTTAATTAGAAACTTTTTTATGCAGAGAGAGGGAGAATTTAATGTTATATAACATTCAGTAATTCTGATGACACAAAACGGTTGTAATTTACTATAATTATTAGTTCGTTTTATAAGCTATAATGATGTTTTCGAAAATTTGATATATTTGCGAATTAGGAAACTCTATTTAAACATGAAATAAATATTTGGGTAATTAAAACAAATACTTGCTGTAATATGTATTAAAATTTTTATTTCAAATTCAATTACTCCCCCCCCCCCCCCCCTTCCAAATCGTTAAAAAATATTCAATGTTATATTTCCAGCTGTAAAAAAAAAAAAAAAAAAAAAAAAACGCCATACAAACACGTGCACGGCGGGTGAACGAAGAGTAACAATTGATATCATCACTCCAGTTCAAGGGTCCATTTATCTGACCTCAACTACACGACTGTCTTTATCTAGGCCTGTATATTTACATTATTACTAGTTAAACACTTTCTTCATATTTACGAATTTTATCAAAATAATTATAACACAATAAAAACAAGAATTGTTGGAAATATAACGATTAATTTTAATATTATTTGTATCAAACGTTAAGTTAATCCTGAAGAGCGAAAGAGAGAGAGATAAGGTATTTCAAATTGATTGATTGATTGATTGATTGATTGATCGATCGATCATTCATTCATTCATTCATTCATTCATTCATTCATTCATTCATTCATTCATTCATTCATTCATTCATTCATTCATTCATTCATTCATTCATTCATTCATTCATTCATTCATTCATTCATTCATTCATTCATTCATTCATTCATTCATTCATTCATTCATTCATTCATTCATTCATTCATTCATTCATTCATTCATTCATTCATTCATTCATTCATTCATTCATTCATTCATTCATTCATTCATTCATTCATTCATTCATTCATTCATTCATTCATTCATTCATTCATTCATTCATTCATTCATTCATTCATTCATTCATTCATTCATTCATTCATTCATTCATTCATTCATTCATTCATTCATTCATTCATTCATTCATTTATTTATCCATAAAACAAATTATTATATAACCCACATGCTCGAATGCAAAGGCCTGATAAACTATTGAAGGTCTTGATAGATTGTTATTTTTCTTTAGCTATATTTTTTTATGATCACATAACATAACACAGAGCTAAGTCAATCATGGCTCTGTGTCGTCAAGTAGTTACAGCCAGAAATTGGATTTTTCTCTCTGCAAGATCTCAATCGTCGTTTTCATCTAGAAACTATCAGGTATACTTAAACCAGTGTTAATTATTATAGATAAAGAAATAAAAGCTTCTTTATTTTTCATAATATTTCACACAAATTTCATTTAATACCTTAAAATTGACCTTTTTTTAACTTGACTTCTAAAAATAAATAATAATTTTCTTCAAATAATACATCAATGTAAGTATAATACCAATTAAAAATAAAATATGTACCCCTCTGCTCATGTAGTGGAAGTTTTTAATTAATCACCAATATATATATTTTTTTGATATAACTTACTTATACGTAATGCTTCGTACTGTCGGTGGCGTAGCACTTAAAATCAGAAGCGTGCTTGAAAAAAGGTGCGGAAAACCTAATTTAGCATTAAAGGCGTAGAACACCTTGAACAAAAAAGTTGTATAATATCCTAACAAACCTGAAAATCAACGTTGATTTAGCCGGAGTCATTGATTTCTAATTTATTTTCCATTCACAAATGCCACTGGCGGTCACTGACGTCACAGCTTGCCCGGTTTACGGGCGCGTAAAACAAGCGAACTGTGACGTTAGTGACCGCCAGTGGCATTTTGTGAATGGAAAATACATTAGAAAGCAATGACGCCGGCCAAATCAATGTTGATTTTTAGGTTCGTTAGGATATTACACAACTTTTTTGTTCAAGGTGTTCTACGCCTTTAAGCTTATAGAGAAGCAAGTTTGTTGCAATTTCTGAGAAAACTACTCTGCATCTATTCCCGAAAACTTGAAATGATACTATAGGCATACTTTATGCATACTTTTACGTGTTTTTAGCTCTTAATTTTATTATTAATTTTCATCGCTGGTAAGAAACAATCTATTTTAGTTATACTTTCAGAGATTATTATTATTTCGATGCTGAGAGTGTGATATTTCTCCATATAAATTTATATTTTTCTTATAATAAAATAAGATTGAAACGTGTTCTATGAATGAACCTGTTACGTAACATCATCTATAATATAATTACAACAATATCAAAGTAGAACTTTACTTTTGTTATGAATGATAATGCATTTATGTTGAAATATATAATATTGACGATGACATGAAAATTGTGTAAGGAACTTTTGCACTCTGATATGTAAGTTCACTATAATTACATGATGCATTTTTGCTTTTAATATTATAAATATGAGAATGCATTGCATTTTAAATGCATTTTACTTTCAGTAACGTAAATGTTCGAATTCATTGCATTTTGTTTTTATTTTTAAGTTTACGAAATCACTGCTTTTTTAAATTTTGCTTTTAATAAAAATAAATTTGAAAATGTTTCATTCTACACTTTCACTGTATATACCGATGATATTCAATTGGAGTTATCGGTGAGATACGCTGGAAAAGAAAAATCATAACTACATATTCTTAAGCAGTAATTCATTTAGTTTATTATTCTTTTATTTCTTCTTTTTGTAGCATAAACACCGGGATCGTACTACAAAGATCCAAGGTGCAGGTTAGAGTAACTCAGAATAATTAAAATAATTTTTAAAAGTAGAAAATACTTAGAAAACAATTGCACCGTGGCCGAAATTATTCAAAAGAGGTATTTAAGCTATTTACATGCTTTTACCTATTTTAAGCTATTAGGAATGTTTAAGAAGTTTTCATCACCGCTAATCTATATTACTTAAATTCTTTTATGATTATTTGTTATTTTATATAGCAACAGACAAATTCATAAGATCACTAAATCACTATAGGTCAGGTAGGACCGTAACAATGTAAATATAAGCCAAAACACTGAATACTATCTAAATATAAAATATAATGTGTATAACCCCCGTAAGCTGCGACGCTAACTAACTAGTTAAACCGTAGTTAAGTTGTTATTTTGATTGTTGCAACAATTAAAAAAAGATAACTAAGGTTTAACTAGAGGTTGCAGCTTACAGCCCTTAGTATTATATATATAATTTTTAAATAGAAAATTAAAATAAATAACAAATAATAAAATTAATTTATTTGTTCATTAATAATTTATTAAATAAATTATAATATATTTTGTAAACTAATTTTATTATTGTTATTATTAAAAAAAAAAATTACAGGTTCACTATTTATAGCAGGTGCCATATTATATAGACCAGTTGCACTCATATTTAAGAGCTGCAATTTTTTTGGTTAGGTATACATAGGCCAATAAAGGAAAAACTTCATTTTCATTTTTTTAATAGCAAAAGAAGCTTCAAACCTAAATCAAAGCCTTATTTCTAGCTCCTAATAAGTTTGAAGAATATTGAAAAATTTGTACAGTTCAAATAAACTATTTTTAAATAATAAAAAAAATGAGAAATGATGTTTCCCCTATGCTGGACAATGCATTAGGCACCACAAACATGGCGACAAAGCGCAAGGATGTGTAAGGGGTATATAAGAAGAGTCACAATAAAGCAAGCGTACATAAAATACTTCCATTAATTTTTTTAGGAAAAAAACTATTTTTTAAATAACAATAAAATATACATGTATAATAAAAATTAATTGATTTTAACAAAATGCAGTAATATTTACAAAATTTACAATAATTTTGTTTAATTTACAGGTGCAGGATGAAGAAAGTGAAGTTCGTCGTGTGGTTCAGTCGACAGAGAGACAACGTCGTAACGTCAGCTTTACAGAGAGAAGCGAGTTGAAATATGCTAAGAGACTGGTCGTTAAATTAGGCAGTGCTGTCATTACAAGAGAAGATGAATGTGGCTTAGCATTAGGCAGACTAGCCTCCATCGTAGAGCAGGTGAACTTGCTTAGGCATTTTGTTCAATGATAGGTCCAAGCATATTTTTATTTTGTATATTTGAATTGATTAATATGCGATTTTCTAATTTTATAGTTCATTAAGTACTAAAAAAAAAATCATATTTGAAAATCATAATATAACGTCACGAATGAGCGTGTACACTAAAGTTAACAACCGTGTCGTCATAACAAGATTAAATAATAAAATTAAAAAAGAAAAAAAAAAAAAAAAAAAAAAAAAAAAAAAAAAAAAACGTCATGAATAAAAAATTGCTTATTAATCTATTATAGACAAAACCCTCTTTCAGAATATGCAATAAAATCACTTTTTTTTCTTTCTTTTTTCATTATTAATCTCAACGTTTTTAGATCAAAATAATATAAAATTTGAGCTCGTACTGAAATTTTATATGAATACGAAATAAGGAATTTTGTTGACCCCGACAATTCACAGTAACATTGGTTGTTACAACAAGCGTTGGTCTAGTCACTAAAAATCACTATTTACAATTATAAGTAAATAATAATAAAATAGTTTACGTATTTCATATAAAACCTCAAATTGAAAATTCATTTATTATTTTTTACTAAAGTTAATAAATATTTCATGACCTATGATATTATAAATTAGTCAATAAAATGTTCCAAAATTGAGTGTGAAGTATACATAAGAATGTCTATATTCATCAATTTTTTAAATTGGATCAAAATGTTTGGATAAAGTGTAATACTTTGCATATTAAAAAAAATCAAAGATTTTTAAATAATTAAAATTAATAATTAGTTCTAGTTAATTTCTTAATATTTATGGAATACTATCATATATTTTTGTTATGTAATGTAATATATAGGTTCCTTTCAGAAAGTATTTATGTAATACGTATTATAATATGAAATATTATAAATTTTAATATTTTCCCAGGTAGCACAATGCCAGATCGCAGGTAAAGAGTGTTTGATGGTTACAAGTGGTGCAGTGGCATTTGGAAAACAAAAATTAACTCAGGAAATTTTAATGTCACTCAGTATGAGAGAAACTCTCTCACCAAAAGATCATACAAGAGAGGTTAGTATTCATAACCACATTAAATATGGTTCCAATTTTTAAATATAGTATGACATTTTGGTATTGAATTAATTGAATTAGTTTTGAGGCTTTGTGGCTGCCATTGTAAATGTAAAAAAAAAAAAAAGAAGAAGAAAAAAAAAAAAAAAAAAAAAAAAGAACTCGCAATCCAAAAATTTGCATGTAAACCTTCTTTATTTTTTTATACATATTTAAAATTGCCTTATCTTTAAATATCACTGACCCCCCTCTACCCCCCCCCCCCCATTTTTTAATATTTTTTTTAGTAATACACCTTACTTAAATAAAATCATCAAAATAAATTGATTATATTAATGAAAATCATTTCATTCATTAATCAAATAATTGCATCAATGAATTTTTTTCCCTTACAGGACGCAGCCACATTAGTAGAACCAAGAGCTGCAGCTGCAGTAGGACAATCAGGTCTTATGTCACTTTACGATGCAATGTTCGCACAATACGGAGTTAAATTAGCACAAGTACTCGTAACTACAGCTGATTTTCGTAATGAAGAGACTCGACGTAACTTATTCAGTACTTTAACTGAGTTAATTAAGTTGAATATTGTTCCTATTATTAATACAAATGATGCAGTCTCACCTCCTCCTAAAGCAGATGATGAGGATATGCCAGGATTGAGTATACGTAGGGTGAGTATGAATAAGGTAAAAATATATAATTATACAATCTTATCGTTATTAGAGAGTAGATTGTAGAATTATATTAGATAATATAGTTGCTTTTTTGTTTGTGAATGAAAAGTATTTTAGAAATAATTTATTTAAGGTGTAATAAACTGTCAACTTATAACAGTTTTAAGGCAAAAAAAAATAATAATAATAAAATTAATAAAAAAAACGTTTACTTTTAATTTTCTTAGAATAGAAACAAAAAGATCCATTAAAGCATGTGAGCAAGATATCAAGTAGATACGTTGAATTAAAATATGTAAAATTAATGCAAGCTTGTAAAAAATAATAATAATAATAATACACAATTTTTAATAAAATTAAAATTTTGTGACTGTTTTTTATTATTAAAGCTTACTAATTTAATTTACAAGGATCATGTAAGTATTGCTATTTTTATACTTTATTAGCTTTCTGAAATAAAATTTTATTTTTATTCTATTAATTACGTTAAAAACATGCGAGTATTAGTATATCGCTGTTGCAGTGGAAAATATATGCGTATCTCGTTTTTATCACGAGAATTAAAATGTGTATCTCCTTTCTGAACGTAGCGATGTAGATGGTTCCTCGAGTTACACATTTTGCTTTGCTGTGACAAAAACGCACAAATGAGTTACACATTTTGCTTGTCGTGACCAAAAACGAGATACACATTTTGTTTCACATGATGTAAAATGAGATACACAGAATTGATATACACGAAAGAACAAATATATATACGTAATAATTATGCTAGCTCATTTTCAGCACAATTAGTTCAATACAGCATAATCTATGCTATACATCATTAGAACTATAATGTATACAGTATACAGCATGATTATTGATTATGTTCTAATTTAGCATTATTTACGATATTGACTAATAAAGGAACAACTGTTTTGAAGCCGACTTTATAATCGATTACGCTTACATCCGCTTGCGTTTCGATGTACTTACTGCGCATGCGTAGTAAGTCGAAATGGAAGCGGATGTGAGCGAAATTGCTTTCCTTTATCAGTCGCAAATGCAGTACAAATTACGTGATATATTATTTCCACGTAGACTCTTTTCTTGAATATTTTGATCCATATTCATACATGATATTTCCATAAAGACTTAAAAATAAAATTTTATATCACAATAATATAAATAACAAACTTTTTTTGTATAACTATTACAATAATTATTTGATTTTTGTTTTTTTAAAAAAACAGGCAATAAGAATAAAAGATAATGACAGTCTGGCTGCCCGCTTGGCTGCAGAAGTTCAGGCTGACTTGTTAATTCTTATGTCAGATGTGGATGGAATGTATACACGTCCTCCTGATCAAGAAGGTGCTAAATTTATCAGCTCTTACACACCTGACCTTGCAAATACGATCAAGTATGGAGCTAAGTCGAAAGTTGGTACTGGTGGCATGGATTCTAAGGTACTAATGTGATTAGTGATTAAGGTAGAAATAAATTACATTATTTTACTTCTTTAAATATTTATTTAATTTTATTTTAATTGCCAAAAATAAATATTACAATTGGATTTTTTTTCTTAAAAGAATAGACCAGAGAGAAACATAAACATTTATATCACAAAAAACTTAATGGGATTTACATAAATAACATTAGTTTGCCTCAAAACGCAACAGTAGCCTCCCCGTAGCAGTGATTAAAAAAATATATATATATATTTATGCAACCCGCACAACATTTTTATACTAATTTTTGAATGTTTCTGACGTCATAAACATGAATTTTCACGCAAATTGCATACTTTACAGTTTTTTCACGCTCTCTCGTGGGGCTACATTAACATTCTGGTAAAAATTGTCATCAGTTTTGAGGATCCCATTTCTTGTTTATTCATTAAAAAGTGCATGTTGTTTTATTTGGTCTATGGCTTTAAGGAGATATCAACCGGCTGATATCTGACAAACTGAACGGTCGCGAAATATAAAATTAATATACAGTAAAGATGAAATGTTACTTAAAAGTTTAGTTATGCCAAACACATGCAAGCACGATCAAATTTTTAAGTTATTATCCCACTTTGAAGATAACATGTAAATGGGAAAATTTAAATTTTAGCTCTAACTTTTACGTCAAATTAGAAACTTTTTAAAATTTAAACAGATATTTTGAATAATTTTTTTGGAAAAAAATTCATTTTAAAAGTATAGTATTTGTTTTGCAGGATATAAATAACGTTGTAGAAAGAATTATTGTGAAAATAAAGTTTCTCTGTTGACTATTTCCCTATAACAAGTCAGTCGCTCTCTTGTTAAGCTTTTTTTTTTATTATTATTGATTAAAATACCGTATTATATAATTATACTATACAAACACAGCGAACACAGTAAATAGCGATTACGAAAAATAAAACGTTTAAAATTATTTATAATATACTCCTTATCTTATACAAAATGTTTTTATGTAAGAATTGTGTGTTTTTTCCAGACATTTTTTTTTGTACATTTTAAATTATACGATAATTATAATTATACACAATTTATATAAAAATTAGGTAATTATTAATATATACTTACTGATAGGCGTAAGTATAAACATGAAATATTGCATGCATTTATATAGATCGATGCACGATAGTTGAATTATTTTAAATGTTTTTGAGATAAAATGTGTGCGAGTAATATTTTATAGAATTTAAAAAATATATAAATTGTGTTATAATTATAAATATTACGATAATATATCGTTGTGTATTTCAGATTTTTGTTTTGATAACAAGAATTATATTGTGTAGCTAATAACTGCACCAAGCCTTGTTTTGTCATCAAATTAATATTTTTTTTAAAGCCGAAGAACATCTTGAACAAAAAAAAACATGTCTAATATTCTAAAATACCTAAATATCAACGTTGATTTGGCTGGAGTAATTGATTTCTAATTTATTTTCTATTTATTCAAAATGGCAGATGCGGGTTTATATGACGTCACAGCTCGCCTGTTTCCACGCGCGTGGACTAGTGAGCTGTGACGTCATAAACCTGCAGCTGCTATTTTGTAAATGGAAAATAAATTAGAAATCAATGATTCCTGCCAAATCAACGTTAATATTTAGGAATGCTAGGATATTAGACATTTTTTTTTTTTTTTTTTTGTTCAAGGTGTTCTAAGCCTTTAATATTTCACATTATTCATATTATGTTATGCACCAGTGGATGGAGAGGATGATGATGTAAAGGATGAGTTTTGGAGGCAGTTGAGTACTGTCCTAAGTGAATGTGAAAAGGGAGAGCGAATTATTGTGTTAGGAGATATGAATGGTTGGGTGGGTAGGAAAAGAAGTGGATTGGAAGATGTGGTTGGTAGATTTGGTGACTCTAGAGTGAATGGTAATGGTGAAAGTATCGTAAATTTCTGTGTGGAACATGAGTTGTTTGTATCGAATACATGGTTTAAGCATAAAAGAATACATGAGTATACATGGGTGCGCAATGAGCAGAAAAGTATGATTGACTTAATTCTGTATGATAACAGACTGAAAGGAAAGGTGAAAGATACAAGAGTGTGTAGAGGAAGTGAATGTGGTACAGATCATTTTTTGGTTGTGTCTAGAGTAGATCTAGGAAATAAATGGATTGAGCATAAGAAGGTAAAAGTGGTACAAAAGAGAATAAAAGTGGAAAAATTACAGGAGGTGGAGGAGAGAAGGATGTATACAAAGGGGATGAACGAGAGGTTATTTCTGGTAACAAAAGAGTGGGAGAAAAAGGTTATGACTGACTATGATGTTGAATGGGGGTATAAGATAATTAAAGAAGCATGTGTGGAGACTGCAAGGAAAGTATGTGGTGAGGCTGTGGTTGGTCGTATAGCTGGGGATGCATGGTGGAATGATGAGGTACGAGAGGCTATTGAGGAGAAAAAGAGAGCATATTTGAAGATGATTGATGCAAAAAATGAATTAGAAAAAAAGGAGTTATTTATAGTGTATAAAAAGAAAAGAATGAATGCAAAAAAGAGTGTGCTAGAGAGTAAGTTGAATGCAAGGAGAGAATTTGAAGAGAAAATGCAAAGTGAATTTATGGGTAATAGAAAAATGTACTGGAAGATGGTGAATCAAGTGAGAAAAGGAAGTAATAGTAAAAGTGCAGGCGGAGTAAAGAATGAAAGAGGAGAAATTGTGTGGGATGAAGAGAAGGGGAGAGAATGTTGGCGAAAGTATTTTATGAATCTGTTTTTGGATGGAGGGGAAAGGGAAGAAAGAATGGAGGAGGAAAAGGAGAATGAATCAAACGGAGTAAATGAGGAGATGATTGAGTTTCGATTGAATGATTTAAAGAATACTGTAAAAAAGTTAAAAAATGGCAAGGCAGCTGGAGTAGATGGAGTAACAAGTGAAATGGTAAAGTATGGAGGAGCGTCTCTGGAAGTAAAAATGTTACAGTTATTTAATATGTGTTACAAATGTGGTAGAGTACCTGAAGACTGGGTATGTGCTGTGATTGTTCCGTTATATAAGGGGAAAGGGGATAAGTATGACTGTAAAAATCATCGTGGAATTAGTTTGTTAAGTATACCTGGTAAAATGTACGGAGGGATGGTGATTGATAAGGTGCAAAAGGTTACACAGGGTCATATCTCAGAAGTGCAATGTGGTTTTATGCCCGGCAGGGGCTGCACTGATCAGATTTTCACTGTGCAGCAGTTGATTGAGAAATGTATGGACGCAAGAAAGAAAGTATTTGCTGTGTTTGTAGATCTAGAGAAAGCATATGATCGAGTGAACAGAAGTATGATGTGGAGTGTATTAGATGAATATGGGGTGAGAGGGAAGTTACTTGAGGGTGTGAAAGCCATGTATGCAGGTAGTAAGGCATGTGTGAGAGTAAACGGAAAGTTGAGTGAGTGGTTTAAAGTGGGTAGAGGCGTTAGGCAAGGATGTGTGATGTCGCCGTGGTTATTCAATATTTTCATGGATAAATGTATAAAGTTGGCTGAAAAGTATGGAAGTGGAGTAAACGTAGGTTTGTTAATGGTGTGGATGTTGTTGTACGATGATGATGCGTTGATGGTGGCTGAGAGTGAGGAAGAATTGCAAGAGATGATTGATAGGTTGGAAGAAAGCACAGAACAAATGGATCTGAGAATAAATGTTGGGAAAACTAAAGTAATGGTATTTGGTGGAGAAAATGATGATGGAAATGAATTCACACTGAATGGAGAAAAGCTGGAAAGAGTGAAAGAGTTTGTATATTTGGGAAGATTATATCAAGAGAATGGAAGTATAGATGGGGAGATTGAGAGGAGAGTGGCGGCAGGTAGGAAAGTAGTTGGCAGCATGGCAGGATTGGCCAAGAGTGATGCTTTATCAAACAAAGCAAAACTTACAGTGTACAATTCTGTCTTACTCCCAACTATCTTATATGGTTCTGAATCATGGGTATGTCAGAGTAGGCATATGAGTAGGGTGAATGCTGTTGGTATGAGTTTTCTCAGAAGTATGTGTGGTAAAACAAGATTAGATAGGGTAAGGAATACTTGGGTGTTGGAGAAATGTGGAGTAAAAGAAACTGTGACTGAGAAGTATGAGAACAGTGTATTACGGTGGTTTGGTCATGTTGAGAGAATGGGTGATGAAAGAATAGCAAAGCAGGTATTTCATAGTAGAGTGGATGGAAGGAGAGATAGAGGCAGGCCTAAAACATCATGGTCTGAGGTGGTTGGAAGATGTTTGAAAAATAAGAATGTACGCAGTATGAAATGCAAAAGGAAATGTATGAAACAAGGTATGAGACTGGCGGAAGCAAGTGAAGTATGTCAGGATAGGAAGTTGTGGAGGTCTATCACTGGGTCAGGATAAAACATCTGTGTTGTTGGCTTACCCCGAAAGGGATTTATAGCGTCATGATATGTATGTATGTATGTATTCATATTATGAAGTTTAATTTGTAGGCTAAAAAAATATAATAATTAATAAATATATAAAAGAAATAAAAAGAAAGAAAGAAAGAAAGAAAGAGGGTAATTTTATTTTGTATTTTAAAAGAGGGCATTTTGTCTTGATTCGATTCATATGCAAATTTCTAATTTTTGAGTTATTTAAGTATTTTCATTAATTTTTAAAAATCGAAAAGTGACGTCATGGGCGTAAACTTATGCAATAAGAAAAGTTGACGCCCATGATGTCATTTCGAAACTTTCAAAAATATATTTTAAATACTCAATCAGCTCAAAAATTACAAATTCACATTACTATCGATTCAGGATTATGTCTAATTTTAGAATATTCAATAAAATCATGCGCTTTTTTTTTGGAGGGGTCTTATTCTCATTATATTAATTGATAGGTAGAAGCCGCAACATGGGCACTAGACCATGGTGTATCTGTTGTTATCTGCAATGGAATGCAAGAAAAAGCCATTAAGACAATTTTGGATGGAAGAAAAATTGGAACGTTTTTCACAGACACTAAATCAAGTGGAACACCTATTGATTATCTAGCAGAAAATGGTAATTATATTTTAATAGTTTAATTTATAAGATTGAAATTATTATTAAATGAAAATCAATCAATCAATCAATCAATCAATCAATCAATCAATCAATCAATCAATCAATCAATCAATCAATCAATCAATCAATCAATCAATCAATCAATCAATCAATCAATCAATCAATCAATCAATCAATCAATCAATCAATCAATCAATCAATCAATCAATCAATCAATCAATCAATCAATCGATTAAAGCACACATAAAAAATTAATGTTTTAGCTCGGTCCGGAGGAAGGCAGTTACTAACCCTAGGTTCAGAACAGCGAGCAAACGCCATCATAGCCTTAGCTGACCTTCTAGTGAGTCGTACAGATGACTTGATGGAAGCTAACAGTAAAGACATGGCAGAGGCACATAAGAAGGGCATGTCTGGACCTTTGTTGGATCGTTTAGCGTTATCACCTCCAAAACTTAAGAATCTGGCCATAGGTACCGTTCTTATATATTTTTTCTTTAAATTGAAGTAAATTTACTAACTAAAGTGATTTACAAATTTTACCGACAGATTATTTAATCATTTTAGATTTTTTTATTATTTGTATAGTAGCAATTATTTGTTGGCTTTGTTGATTATAGAAATTATATTTAAATAATTATTATTACTATATATTTATTTACATTATTATTATATATTTTTTATTACTATTTTAATGAAACGTTTTGTTTCATTTTGTTTTAAATTTTTTAACTTTTAAAACTACTAATATTATTATTTGTCTTATTAATTTTCATACTAATGGCTATTTAAATAAATTTTGGAATAGTTTCAGCTTTGTGTATATCTTGATCATGATATAAATTATGGTGTATTAAATATCGAACGTTTTAGTTATGCGTACAATTTATGAATGTTTATTTTGTAATTTTAGGTTTACGTCAGATTGCAGCTAGCAGTCATAATAATGTTGGACGTGTACTGAGAAGAACACGCATTGCAGAAAATTTGGAATTAACGCAGGTATTTATACATCACATGTCACATGCTTTTTTTTAAGCTTGGCGAGAAATATTTCCTACAATAATATTTTTAGCACAAACGATTGACATGAAAAAAAGTTCAATATTCGTTTACAGGGGATTTGGCGTCATGTTATCCCCCCCCCCCCCCTCATTAAATGTTAATTATCTCTGTAATTAAAGTAGCACAAACGAAAACTTTTGCGGCACAAAGCAGCACAAACGTAGCACAAATGAAAACGATTTTCAAATTCAAAATTCTTTATTCATTTCTTTCATCCTACACACACAATACATAAAAATATGCATGGATCTGTCCAGGTTATTGCTTTAAAAAAAAAAGCAAATAGAAATGATAGTCAATAAACAATATACAGAAACAATTACACAAATCAAAAAAAAAAAAAAAAAAAAAAAGATATACTACAAAAAACTACTTATCTGAGTCGTTAATAAACTCATCAACTGAATAATATTGTTTATTTAATAAAAATGTTTTTAAGTTTCTTTTAAACATAATTTGATCTGGTTCCTTTCTTAATATGGATGGCAGATTATTATAAATGTTTAGAGAACCACAGACGGGACCCTTATTGTACATTTCCGTTCTTTTGTATATACATTGAATTTTTGCCCGATTGACTTGAAAAAAGTTTGAAATTTTAATGGAAGGGGGGTTGGCGTCAAGTTAGCCCCGACAAATTAAGATTCTATTTTACTCCCGCTAATTAGTAGCACAAACGTTTTGTTTTGATATTGTAATTCAAATATGTCACAATTCAATCATTTAATATATTGAATATTGGGCAAATCAATCAATCAATAACGTATATAATATTTTAAATAGCATATTATCTTACAGGATTTATGCGCATGATGTTATACTGAATGTAACCACCCTATATTAAAATTAAGTAAACGAACCTTTGTTCTGTCTATAATGAATATTGTGCATTTTCTTGCATTTTTTTTAAAAAAAATATGCAATTTTTTTTTTATATATAATTACATATTTTTATGTTAATATTTCAGGTGACAGTACCCATTGGAGTCCTGCTTGTTATTTTTGAATCTAGACCTGACTGTTTACCACAAGTAAGTATTAAAAATGTATACATAGAAAAATGAATAGGTTTGTATTAATTATTAATTTTTTATTGTTAGTATGTAAAAAAAAAAAAAAAAGAGATACAATTTAAAAGCAATTTTACAGTCAAAAGAAAATTTAAGGAATAGACCAGAGAAAAACATAAGCATTGATATCACAAAACACTTGATGGGATTTACATAAATAACATTAATTGGTCTCAATACTCAACAGTAGCCCCGTAGCAGTGATCAGAAAATTCAATTTATGCAACCCGCACCACATTTTCATACTAATTTTTGCATGTTTCTGACGTCATACACATGAATTTTCATGCAAATTGCATACTTTACAGTAGTTTCACGCTCTCTCGTGAGGCTACATTAACATTCTGGTAAAAATTGTCATCAGTTTTGAAGATTCCATTTCGTGTTCATTCATTAAAAAACACGTATGTTGTTTTATGTGGTCTATGGCTTTAAATAAAAAAAAAATGGAGAGTAAAATGTATATTTTTGACAGTAAACAAGAAGTAAAAAATAAGTAATAATAAATAAATAAAAAAAAGTCAGTTTTATTCAGAATTAAGAAAGTTACTAATTGTTATTATATATATATGTATGTAATGTACTGTACATACCAAAGCAATATATTTTACAAAAAAAAAAAAAAGAAAAGAAAAAAAAAAAAAAAAAAACTACCAAAATACATAATATAGAATTGAATTTTTTTATAACTTATAATGAAGACTTATGTTTAACTTTTACACGCACAATTTGCCTTTATGCCGGGACATGTAGGGGAAAAACAGAGAAAATAGCCCACATAGAAACCACCTGGGAACATAGGCAACCCTTTCAGACCTTATTCGCAGACCCTATGTTGCACAGGAAGCCTGGATTTATGGGAATACGCGTCTATTTTTAAATTCTCAAATTAAGCTTAAACGTTAAATACATTTTTTTAATTCTTTTGCCAGGATAAGTTTCAGTACGCATCCCGCCTAAATATTAACCACTGAATTATGAGTTTTCTTTTCAATTTTAGGTTGCAGCTCTTGCCATTAGTTCTGCTAATGGACTGTTACTGAAGGGAGGTAAAGAGGCAGTACACAGTAATAGAGCTTTGATGCAGTTGGTGACGGAGGCATTAGATACTGTCGGTGCATCCAAGGCAATTTCTCTGGTATGTCATTTATCAACGTTTGTCACTAATTATTTTCTTAATGCAAAGTTAATTTTTCTTGGCAAAAACAGTTTTCAAGTTCTTATAAAAAAAAAAAAAAAAAAAGGACAAGATGTAATCTGACGTGTTCTTTGTAAATAAAAATAATTTAAACTAAAACATAGGTATCAACTCGAGACGAGATCAGCGACTTACTCTCTATGGAGAAGAATATCGATCTGGTGATTCCCCGTGGATCTAATGATTTAGTGCGCAGTATTCAATCACAGAGCACCCATATTCCAGTACTGGGTCACGCTGATGGTGTTTGTCACGTTTATGTTGATGTCAATGCTGATCATACCAAAGCAATCAACATTGGTAAGCCAATATAAATATTATTTATTTAGTCTTTAAATTAAAAAAAATAAAAAACAAAAAAAATAACAGAGCTTACTGGTGGAGCCCGTGGAGCGAAACCAATGGAAAACAATAGAGTAAAACCCCAGGGTCCTCAAGTTTTCCATTCTTTACCATTGCAGAATTTAATTTTTTTACTTATTTATTATTATTATTGTTATTATTTTTTTTTTTTACTATGATGCACCTATATTATATATTATTATAACATATAATATTATATATTATAACAAATTCATACGGAGGATACCATAGACATACTTTTGTGTGTTTTCAGATAGCATATTTTATATTTTAACTAACGATAACCCCCATTAAAAGACATTGAAAGATATAAATAAATTATGATTATGTAATAATAAAGACTATATTTTATACAAATGTGTAGATATAGTATACACAGCATAATACAAAAGCAGAAAAGCACTATTAATACTTTTTTTCATAATTTTAAAAATTGTTGATAGTTAAAATTTCAAAAAAATATTTTATGATGGATTAGTTAAGTATTATTTCAATTATTTTTATTAGTAAATAATAATAATAATGAATATGTAATGATAGAATCCAAAAAATCATGAAAAACTCCTCAATTGACCTTCAATAAAATAATAATAATATTAATAATACTTCGCTAACCGCACGTTATTTGGGGGGAAAAATTAAATGTATATATTGCGGAACTATTCAACTTCGTAAAATAAAAAATATAGTTTCTGCAGTTGTAATTAAAATTGATGGTTTATAATATGTATTTTAGTTCGTGACTCAAAATGTGACTACCCCGCTGCTTGTAATGCGATGGAAACTTTACTGATACATGAGCAACTTGTGACGAGAGGTTCTTTCTTCATGGATCTGTGTAATATGCTGAGAGATCAGGGAGTACGTATGATAGAGATTATAATAATAAAAAAAAACGTTGTTTTTGTGTAATTTTTTCACGAAACCTTCTTCTTCTTTTTTTTTTTTAAAGCTCATCCACTAATTCTATGGTTCGCCTATATAGGTAAAGGTAAATGCTGGTCCTAACTTGACACGTCTATTGACATTTGGTCCCCCACCCGCTCGCTCACTTCGAGTAGAATACAGTGCTCTAGAGTGCACCATTGAGGCAGTGTCAGGACTAGAGGCGGCTGTTCAGCACATTCATCATTACGGCAGTGGACATACTGACGTCATAGTCACCGAGAATGGTAAAATAATAATAAAAATAAACAAATAAATAAATACATAATAATCGTGTGCTGGATCATTTGCAGCAACATTTATTCTTAATAACATAATTTAGGGAAATAATTTAATATCAAATAGTGTATGAATTATTATAAATATTTCAATATATACACAGACCATGGGGCACAGACGTATTATTTTATTTATTTATGCTGTTCCAATTTACCGATGCTATACGACCATAAATTACTTAATTTCTACTTTTTCATGTAAAATAAAAGATCTGTTTTTCACTAGAAGCAATATTTTTAATTTGAACGAAGCAATAAATTTGATCTCAAACACTCAGATTTGGAACATTTTATAGACTTGTGCTATTCACTTTGTGACATTCAAATGAACTGCCTGTGTCAATAAAATTTCTTATCTCAGATTAAAAAAAATATATATTGCACTATACGTTTGTATTTATTATATATGCATGTTAAGGGTAAACAAACAATTTTACATGAAATATTTTGAGTTGCCTATTTATTTGTTTATCATTAAATGTTGACAGAGGACACAGCAAAGGAGTTCTTGAGCCGAGTTGACAGTGCGTGTGTCTTCCATAATGCAAGCTCTAGATTTTCTGACGGATATCGTTTCGGTCTTGGTAAGTATACGTCTGTCGCATATTATATTACTGCGCACTCACGCCATGTTTAACTATACTACACAATGACATAAATATATTGGTTAAACACTGCAATTCTGGCCTTTTTCATAGGGAATATATGAGTTTTTATGAAGAACAATGTTATATAATAATTATTATTGTTTTTTTAATTATTATTTTTTTATGAGCTATTTTTGTTTCTGATCTATTTATTATCTAAATTTACTCATATATAGTGATGAAGCGCAAGATTAATACAATGAGGGTTTTTTACCCAATAAAAATTTATTTATTTAGTTATATATTTAGTTATATTTTCTTTTTTAATGATATCATTCGTTTGTTCCTTCATTTAAATAATATCGATGTTGTTACAAACAATATGTGTATCGCGTTTTTTTTTTTTTTTTTTTTTTTTTGTCATGGTAAGCAAAACGCGTGACAAATAACGAGATAGACATACAGTATTGTTCACAAAAATATCGACAAAATTTCCCTACACAGGTGCTGAGGTTGGTATCAGTACTGCACGTATTCACGCCCGCGGTCCAGTAGGAGTTGAGGGTTTAATGACTACAAAGTGGGAGCTTAGAGGTCAAGGTCAAGTGGCTGCTGACTTTGCGGACGGTGGGTCAGGTCAATATTTACACCAACAATTGCCATTAGATTAGATTATAAATTGTATAAATGTATGGTACAGGCGCTTCTTGTTTTTTATTACTCAGAAAGTCTGATATAATCACAATCATTCACTTTTAATATTTACAATAAATTTGAATTGATATGAAAATTTTAATAATAAATTTATCAATGTAATTCATTTACTTTTAGGAGAAAGTTTAATTCATACTTTATGTATTAACGATTATTCTTAAACTTCCATTCTCCTGAATTTAATTTATATATATTTAATGTAAATTAAAAGTTTAGGATTGACTAATAAAAGATTTCATAAAAGAAATGTTATTAAATTTATTATTTTGATATTAAATTTGTTTTACAGAGTAAATAATTTCATATTAAAAAAAATATATATTATTAGTTATTAAAAAAATTGTAATAAAATTAAAAAAATTATTAATGTTAAATAAAACTCATAATGCCACAATCGTATAAATTTTGTTTTAATAAATATATATATATAACCCTTCATATAGTAAAACATAATAGATTAAGAAATAAACAAGACCAAAATATCGATATAATATATTATGTACAAAAGTTAATGAAAACCATTAGTTTTCTTCTCTAAGAATGGTTTGACTTCCTTCATATCAACCAATGGTTTTGAGGCTAAAAATCTATGTATTAAAGGTGAGAAGAAGTCAGGATTAAGCTCCGTTTGTTTTTCTTCTTTTAAAACTAAACTTGCAACGTTGCCCACAGTTAGAACTGTAGCTGCTCCTATTAGACTGTAGTACATGTAGGATATACGGAATATCCACCAAACTTGACTGTTGTCGTGTCTGTAACAAAGGAAGTAAGTGAGTGAGTGAGTGAGTGAGTGAGTGAGTGAGTGAGTGAGTGAGTGAGTGAGTGAGTGAGTGAGTGAGTGAGTGAGTGAGTGAGTGAGTGAGTGAGTGAGTGAGTGAGTGAGTGAGTGAGTGAGTGAGTGAGTGAGTGAGTGAGTGAGTGAGTGAGTGAGTGAGTGAGTGAGTGAGTGAGTGAGTGAGTGAGTGAGTGAGTGAGTGAGTGAGTGAGTGAGTGAGTGAGTGAGTGAGTGAGTGAGTGAGTGAGTGAGTGAGTGAGTGAGTGAGTGAGTGAGTGAGTGAGTGAGTGAGTGAGTGAGTGAGTGAGTGAGTGAGTGAGTGAGTGAGTGAGTGAGTGAGTGAGTGAGTGAGTGAGTGAGTGAGTGAGTGAGTGAGTGAGTGAGTGAGTGAGTGAGTGAGTGAGTGAGTGAGTGAGTGAGTGAGTGAGTGAGTGAGTGAGTGAGTGAGTGAGTGAGTGAGTGAGTGAGTGAGTGAGTGAGTGAGTGAGTGAGTGAGTGAGTGAGTGAGTGAGTGAGTGAGTGAGTGAGTGAGTGAGTGAGTGAGTGAGTGAGTGAGTGAGTGAGTGAGTGAGTGAGTGAGTGAGTGAGTGAGTGAGTGAGTGAGTGAGTGAGTGAGTGAGTGAGTGAGTGAGTGAGTGAGTGAGTGAAAAATATAAATAAATAAAATTAATTAATACAAGAAAGAATAATATTTAATAAATTAATTGGTAACTAAATGAACGGTTAAAAATAAACAAATTAATTAACTAACAAAGGAACAACTGTTTTTAGGCTGACGATTTCACTTACATCCGCTTCCGTTTTGAAGTACTGCGCATGCGTAGTAAGCAGAAACGGAAGCAAGTAAAATTGCTTAAAGTTGGCCTCAAAACAGTTGTTCCTTCATTACTCATATTGACTAAATAGACTTTTTAATAAATTTAAATAATAAAATAAATAAATAGACTAATAAAATAAATACTCACGGTACGAATTCACTGGCTGTAATATTCGCAGAGCAGTGTTCAACGGACAAAGGTAACATTTGATGTTTAAGAGCTCCACTTGCAATGGCACTTTGATTTCCAAATACAATACATGTCATTAATATAAGGCTTATGATAGAACCAATTAGGGCACCCTGGAAATAAAAAGACAGTGGGAGCAACATAAAAAATGCTTTTTTTTTATTTATTTTTTTAAACATACCTTGCTATTTGCTCTTGGAAAAAACATTCCAAGTGTAAAAAGTCCCAACATGGTTCCTGAAGTTATTCCACTTAAACTGAAAGCAGCCTATATGTAACAAAAAAAAAAAATAATAATTTTGTAAAACAATAAAAATAATAGTATAGGGTGTATCCGCATTTAATTCGGTTGGATGCCATACTGGAGTAATGAATAACATTGCTCAGCATAGGACAAACTTTATTTTTGACTATTTCTTTGAAAAATCAGTTCATTTTTTTTATTATTATTGTTATTTTTCTTACATACTAGAGATACTAATTCAACCTATTACCAGTATCAATGCTCTCTAAAATATTTGCTTATAATATTTGGCAAAATGTGTCATTTTTATATGCCACCGATGTTATTGAGTGATCCAACATGGCGTCCACTTTAACATGAATACATACACCCTACAGCAATCTTTAATTGTACTCATGTTCTTGATAATAATTTAATAACATAATAACCTTGTAAAAACTTACTAGCAGTTAATTATTCTATTGCCATATATATTATGAATTTCATGTCTATACGTGTCACTATACATGTTATTCATGATCGTGATGATAAACATATAGCACAAATCAATCAGTGTAATTGAATTTAAGCAATTATAAACAGACAAAGAAAATAAGTTATTAACTAAATAAAAAAAATTATTAATAATTTAAAAAATAGATAATAATAAATAATATTTTTATGATTTAAAAAAATACAGTCAAATTAGTTAAAATATAAATAACATTCAATTTTAAAATAACTTAAATTGTTTCTAATTATATTATCTTAATTTGTTTATTGATTAATAAAAATATTTATCATAGTTTGTAACAATAGAGTACAAAATATTATTTTTAATCTTGTAAACTGTGCTTGTGATTTGATTTTTAAACACGATTTCATTATTATTATTATTTTGCAATTTTTGAGAAAACTCTTGTACGTACCACCGATTACGAAGATATTTAAATGTGGAATACAAGACACACTTTTACGTCTTTTAATACAGATTTTTTTTAAACGAAATAACTGCATTTAAAGATGTATAAAAAGATCCTAATAAGCTAAAAGACAATATTTTTATTGAATCATATCAATGTTTTGTTTTTTAATTAATTCCCTTATAATTTAAATAAGTGCAATATATATTTTTTATTAAACGATCTAAAATTCAATGTAATAAAGACAGATTATTTTACCTGCATAACACCTCCTAGTTTCTCCACAACTAATACAAGTAACACACAAACTACTCCCGAGAGAGCGGTTGTAATTTTTAGCCAGGTGGCTGTACGTAGGTGAGAGGAGAGATAATTAGACATCAAGTCTTCAACTAGGACACCTGACATTGCATTCAGGCCAGTGGACATCGAGCTGTTAATAATAAAATAAGAAATATTATGTAATTTATAAATTAGGTAGGTATAGTTTTATAGAAATTTAATACTATAGTATGCTGGATATTAGAAATAATATGAATAATTTTGTTGACCGTGGTCCAGTTTATTGTAACATAATGTAACAAACAAGAATGGATCTCATCCTCACTTTATTTCAGACAGCAGAAACGCCTCCAATTGACTAATAAAAGAACAAATTTTTTGAGGCTGTTAAGCGATTTCGGTCACATCCGCTTCCGTTTCTACTTACTACGCAAGCGCAGTTCTAAACGGAAGCAGATGTGAGTGAAATTGCTTATAGTTGGCCTTAAAATAGTTCTTCCTTTATTAGTCAATATTTGCGGTTCTTAAAGCCTTTGTCAACTACTTTTTTATCATTTAGAATACTAGACTGATAATTACCATACCTTAATATTCATAAATTAGACACCATCACATTGATTTTGTATTTATTTTCATTTATTTTTCTTTTTGCGGTTATATCACGTATCTGACGTCACAATGTACCGATGGGTCGTGATAGGGGTAAAGGAACTTGAGGAGGGGGCTTAAATTTATCACGTGACCAGAGCGGTGACTGTGATTGGCGGTGATACACTGGGACGTCATATACGTGATATAACCGCAAAAAGGAAAATAAACGAAAATAAATACAAAATCAACGTGTTTTTATGTTTTTATGTATAATTATATTGGCATTTGTTTTAGCCAAGGTTCATGTAATAGGGTTGAAAAAGCCCTTTATGCGCCTTAAATAAAGATCTATTATTATTATTATTATTAAAACGTGTTGGTGTCTAATTCATGGTTATTAAGGTATGGTTATTATCAATCTAGTATTCTAAATGATAAAAAAGTAAGCTGACAAGGGCTTTAAGAACCACCGTTTCAAAACATGCAGTTCTCATAAGGTGGTTCTTAAGAACTGGTGCCTAGAATCATTTCCAAAAAAAAGTGATTCTGAGCGTTTCCGAGTACTATTCCGGTCCCTGGTCCCTGGTTTATTCATTTATATTTCGTATAAAAAAGTTATTATAGCAACTACTGTATATTATTAATTATTATATCACAAATACCATATGAATATATACCGTATACGTATACTATAACATCGAGAAGCATTGAGTTCTTACATGTTGCAAAAATAACAAAAGATGTTATATATTTTGAAATTTTGATTCATTATTATTGGATTATTAATTATTAGTATATTATCACCTACTATTGAAATTTAATTTTATAATTATTATCATTTTGCATCAAAAGAAAGGACTACAACACATTTATTATTATTATTATTATTTCAGAATTAAAAAAAAAAATTAGGGGGGGGGGGAGGGGGGGGCTAAATTTTTGCCGTACGTTTAATTGATAACTAATTACTATAATTATATACGTAAGTACTTGATTAATATATTTACCTTAGCGCTGCACTAAAGACTCCTGCTACAAAAAGTCCACTTAGGCCAGGAATGTGTCCTGCAACTTCCGTCACGTAGAGTGGTAGTAGTTGATCTGGTTGTGATACCCTCTGGCAAAAAAAAAAAAAAAAAAAAAAAAAAAAAAGTTATGCATGTTATACCAAAAGACTACCATCATGATAGAGTTTGAGGTTTTATTCAATTACTTTTTTTTGTAATTTAAAACTAATTTTACTATTTGGAATGTAATTTTCAAAATTGATATTTTGAACATCATAAATTTGAATTATGATAGAACTACCATATTAGTATTAGAGTGTGAATTTCATTTCTTTTCGATTTATAAGATAACAAATCTTACAGAAATTTTAATTTATATATAATAATGCATATAATGCTGAAAGGTTAATTAAAAATGACACATTATGAGATTACCTTGGAAGTGAGAGGATCACACTGATGGTAAGACGCATATAAAAGAATACCAGTTATATTACAAGTAATCCCAACTAAAGCCAGCCCAAGACTGTACCATAATAACGTTCTGAAATAACAATTAAATATTTTTTAACTGCCTTCATTTTGATTAAATATTTTTTTTTTTAAAGTGGCAAAAAACTATTTATTTTACAAATTTATGAAATTTACAATAATTATTCTCGAAACAACTTTATATTGTACACTATTATTATTATTTGGTACAACATAAGCAAAACTTTAATGTAGTGGTAATCTACATATAACTTAAGAGTTACTGATGTTTTTTAATGTGTAAACAATTTTTTTTAATAATAAATAAAATTAAATGGTCAGACAAAAAAAACACTTTATTTCCTTTTAGTACTATTTTAATTGATTGATTGATTGATCGATCGATTGATTAATCTAGCTATATTATTTATTTGATGATGTACTTACAACTTGGCAGTCCTTAGATTAGGCACTGAGAGATATCTCTGAACAAATCCTTGTCCTACACCACACTCAGATAAAAATTGAACGTATATTCCAATTAAAACTGTCCAAAAACTTAATCGTTCTAGAGGATCTGGATTAAAACTGTATAACATAAAGAGTGATCAAAATAGTCGGATTATCATTATCATAAATTAAAAATACAAAATTGAGTACAATTTGCAAAATATGTTATTTATAAGACGGCAACAATGTACATGAAATTTTAATATTATAATTGTATTAGAGACCCCTAATTCCTTATTTTCTATACATCACCAAGGGACTTTGTTTGTATTTTTTTTAATTAAATAGGAGATTAATTAAAACATTTTGAAGTGTTTTAAGTAGAGCTGTGGAAACCGCTAAAAATTGCGAAACCGGATAATCGTTTTTATTTTTTATCGGTTCGATTAAATCGATTAAAAACAGAACGATTCGGTTTTCGATTTTGTCGGTTTTTTCAGTCATTATTATGATTTTGACTTTAAAATTCGGTTTACAAAATTCGATTTTTACCATCTAAAAATAAAAAATCGAATCGTAAAGGTCATTTGTTATAAAAAATCGAATATTTTTTTATGATAAACCGAATAACAAAATTAAAAATCGATTTTTTTTATTTATTATTATTAACTTGGAATCCTTAGATTTGCAAATCTTTAATACGATTTTTAAGTTTCTTTAATGATATTCAGTTTTATATTTAAACAGCGGTCCAAAAAAAAAATATTGAATAATAACACTTTTTTTCTTAAATTATATTTGAAACCAATTTTATATTTTGAAATAGCTCTTATGATTCACACAATATTTTATATTCCATTATTTTTAAAATAATTCTTGTTTAGTTTTTTGCAACTATATTATATTATATGTTTTATTTAAAATGTATATCAATCAAATTAGTCACCTGTGCAAAATGAAGATCTTAAAAATGCGTATTAAACTCTGTATATATTATGGACTTATATTAGGTATAGAAAGAAAGGAAAGCCAGGCTATTGTACTTTTCATGGAGTACCGTTTAAAAAGTATTGGAGTACAGGTAGGTAAAAAAAATGAAGAAGTGGTTGGTCAGTAAAAGCACTAAAAGCTGCATGATCATAGCATAGAATGTTCTTTATACTCTTCTTCCTCTTTTTTTTTTTTTTTTTCTTTTTCTTTACATAAGTGAAAAAAGAAATAATAATTTAATATAAAAGAAAGAAAGAAAGCAATTAAAGTTTGTTTTAAGTTTTGGAAAGAAAAATTAACAAAATCGCTCTTACTATCAATTTATTAGCAGCAAATTAAACAAGGATGTAATATAAAGTTGCATAAAAAACATTATTACATTTTTTCTATATCGTTATCTATCTATTATAACTATATAGAATATATATAATGAATGAATGAATGAATGAATGAATGAATGAATGAATGAATGAATGAATGAATGAATGAATGAATGAATGAATGAATGAATGAATGAATGAATGAATGAATGAATGAATGAATGAATGAATGAATGAATGAATGAATGAATGAATGAATGAATGAATGAATGAATGAATGAATGAATGAATGAATGAATGAAAAACTTATTTTCTTTCTCTCTTTCTCTCTCTCTCTCTCTCATTCATTTATTCCGTTTTTTTATTTTTCCGCGGATATTAAAGACATCATTTAAAAAATATTAGTATATAAAAATTATATGATAAAACCTAAAAATGTATTGCTTAAATTTTTGTATGAAATATGTAGTTAACTATAATATTCATATTAAACTAAAATCATTTTGCAAACAGGGTATAATTTATAATATATAATTTTTTTTTGTTTAAGAAACGTCAGGCTTACAATTGATATACGGAGGTAAAAAAAAATTATAAGGTATATAAACGGCCGTGGGGTTGAAAGGGAGTTACATGCCCTCAGGTGTCCAGCTGGTTGTGTTTTGCGTTCTGAAGAAAGGTGCAAAACACATCATGGTGCAAAACATATTCCTTTTTTTTTCTCTCTCTTATTTTTTTGGAGGTAGAATTTTAAAACTATGATTTTTGCTCCTCAAATTCAAATTTGTATCATTATTACCTTTCTTTGATTAGAAATGGTATGATTTTAAACTTTTTAAAACTTTTAAACAATTGATTTTTTTTTCATATAATTAAAAAAATAATACTAAACTACTAATTGTAAGCAAATATACATAAATATATCAGTTTAAAATTTGCAGATTATATAAGACTGCATTTTTTATTCTTCTTAAAATATTTTTAAATAAAGTAACCTTAATAAATTAGCTTAATTGCCTAGAACACGAACGTTAAACTTGATAGTAAGATTTGTTAAAATACAATAAAAAATTAAATTTCTGACTTACATTTTTGTCTTAACAAATTTTTATTTTGATATTCATGTACAGCAGTATTTTCTTCTACATATTGAATACAAAATGATGTATGCATTATTGAATTAGATTTAAGAACAACTATTTTGCATACATGCAAAAATGGGTATTTTCCGTATTTCATACAAATTGCAGTAAAATTTAACCAATATATTTGACATCAGCATAAAATTTGCATTTCGGAATAAATTTTCAAGATTCAATATTTTAAAATCAAGGAACGCCCCTTTTTAATAATTAATGAATTTCTAAAAAACTATACGTTGCATCAAAAACTTTTAATGACAAGAAATGTGTAGAATTATATAATACACTTTGAGTATAAATTTCAGGCTATTTGAAATGTTATTGACAATTTGCCAACGCTTTGAAAAGTTTTAAACAGAGAAATTTTAAAAGTGCAATGTTTTTATTATGATGTTTTACTTCACTTTTAAAATTTCTCTGTTTGAAAACTTTCAAAGCGTTGGCAAATTGTCAAAAACATTTTAAATGGCCTAAAATTTATACACAGATTGTATTATATAATTCTACACATTTCTTGTCATTAAAAGTTTTTGATGCAACGTATAGTTTTTTAGAAATTCATCAATTATTAAAAAGGGGCGTTCCTCGATTTTAAAAATTTAAATCGTAAAAAATTATTCCTAAATGCAAATTTTATGCTGATGTCAAATATATTGGTTAAATTTTACTGCAATTCGTATGAAACACGGAAAATACCTATTTTTGCATGTATGCAAAATAGTCGTTCTTAAATCTAATTTAATAATGCATACATCATTTTGTATTCAATATGTAGTAGAACATACTGCTGTACATGAATATCAAAATAAAAATTTGTTGAGACTAAAATGTAAGTCAGAAATTCATTTTTTATTGTGTTTGAAGAAATCTTACTATCAAATTTAATGATCATATTCTAGGCAAGCTAATTTATTTAGGTAATCTCGTTTTGAGAGTATTCTAAAGAACATAAAAAATGCATTCTTTAGGCCCGCGCAGCCGTCTTATTTTATTTAATATTAAATTAATTTAAGAAAATAGGTCACTGTGATTGGCGGAGAGTCGACTCTCAGCCAATCACAGCGACTTATTATTTTAATTAATTTAATATTAAATAAAATAAAACGGCTGCGTGGGCCTTTTATATGCAAATTGTAAAAACATATTTTGTATATAAACAGTATTTTATTACGATTCTTTTACGTAACAGAAGAATAAAATAAAATGGTATTTTAAAGTGTTAGAATATTATATTGTTTTTTCCCTCTCTACCTTCTCCCCAATACCTCATATACCTGATGCATTCTTTCAGAGATTGTCAATGTAAAAGTAGATGCAGTATTGTACACTACCTCTACTCATACATTTGCGTTTTATTTTAGGTGAGGGATCATTTGCTACCTGACCAGAAGACCCTCATTACTTTATGCATGAATTAATATTGAGCACTCAAAGAAACAATTACAGTGAATTATAATTACCACAGTTGTTTTCTTAATGAAAATACAAATATATATCTTTTTTTATCGTCGTTCTAGCTTAATTTTAAATATTTAATAAAAATAATTGTGAATTATTTTGCTTGTCTTTTTTCTTGTTGAAAAAGACGCTATAGAACGACAAAAAATAAAGGTGTATGCGTGTATTAAAAAAAGAAAAAAAAACTGCATGCATTTTTAATCATTTTAACTTTTCCTACTAATTGAAGATATTAAAGCTTTCAGTCGTATGATCAGATAATCATTAATCATACGCTTTTTCAGCTTTTTGTTTGCTAAAATAAGTTTTCATTTGCACCCACCGATACAAAATCAAAATACCAAGTTACTTTTTATGTTTTTTTTTTTTTTTTTTTTTTTTTTAGTGATACGCTTATATATAGTTTTTAAGTTAAATATTATAGTACATATATAATAATATAAATGCAAAATTAATAATAAATTTAGAAAAACATAGAAAAATAATGTATTATTAAAATAGCAATAAATTAGGGTCCTTTAAAATCAAATTATAATATACTTAAAACAAAATCTTCAGAATCTATTTACCGTATAGTTGTGAAAATAATAGACGGGTTAGTTGACACCCGAGGGATCGTCAATGGTATAAAGAACAGAGAAAAAAATAAACATCAGGTATATGTCCAGAATCTTGTCAAAATATTTTTGCACCTGCAGTCTTGCACTGCCCGATAAGAGGAGTCTAAATCTAAAGTCAACTTCCATAAAAAAATTGTCATTGAGCGAACAAACATGATAATTGATAACTAAGATTTTAAAATTTGTATGGGAAAATATAAGCTGCGTGTTAATAAATTATAATATGAATGAAAAATATAATTATATATATATATATATATAATTATATATATGTATTTTTCTACATGATTTTTGAATAAAGACGATTATTTATTTATTTATTTATTTATTTATTTATATATATATATATAATTAATTATATATATATATATATATATATATATATATATATATATATATATATATATTTACATATATATATATACACACATACACTCACACAATAACTTAATATTGTTAAATTATTGAGCTAAAATAACTTTTAATCCTTGATTTTTTCTAAAAAAAATTATCGATTTTTTAATGGGTATTTTAAAAAAAAATCGAATTATTTTGACGGTTTTTATATATAAGAAATAATATTAATCGATTTTTTTTAAATTAAGGTTTTTGCGAATTTAAAATCGTTAATATGCAATTCGATTTTTAATTTTCGATTTTCGGTTTTATGCAATAACTCGAAACCGATTATCTTATTTCATGAAACCGGTTTTCAAAATAAACCGGATTAAATCCACAGCTCTAGTTTTAAGTATGAAGAAAAAAAGAAAAAAAAACATACAAAAAACAAAACATACACACAAAATTATAAAGTTGGATTGAGATTGATGTTCTTACAAGGCTATAGTCGTATTTGTTAAGAGGCTCACTCTTTCTCACTCAGCATTTAACATTGTAAAAGTTAGGGACTTACTTGATCGAGTTTAACAGGTAACCGTAAGTTTCCTAGTATATTGTGTGTTATACTAGCCTATATTTATTTTTTTTTAGATTAGGGGCTGTTTTTGTACGGGTTATATGAATTTAACAAAAAAAAAAAAAAAAAAAAAAAAACAGATGCTACTTACTTAAAAAACTGCAATCTCTCTCCTTGTTTGCTCCTCTCCCAAACTACACCCCAACCCCCAACTTTGTTAAACCCAAGTATTAAAACCGCAAACATCGCAGCAAACATTAACATTGTCTGTAATGCGTCTGTCCAAACTACACCACGCAATCCTCCCTGTCAATAAAAAAAAATAATAATAATAATAAAAAAAAAAAAAGATTAAAAATAATAATAACAATAATATTATTATATTAGGAATTCAGTAATGAATTAAAATTAGGTTATTTTTTTTCGTAGAATAAATACAAAGCAAAATGTAATGTACAGTTTGTAAAATAAAAAATTGAATTATATTGGCTTATATGGCCATACAATGCAATCAGATGGAGATTTTAGTTGACGCAAAAGTCCATTTAAATACATGCTATTTCTATATGCCAATAGATTACAATATTTCAGTAAAAAGACTGTACAATAAACATTATGATAGAAATTTTTACTCCATTATGAACCCTATAAAATAGTTAATGTTAATTAGAAGAAAATACTTACGATTGTGGTATAAAAAATACAAACTAAACATGTAATTGGTGTGATCATATGAACATTTATAGCTGTCACTGAAATAAAGATACAAACCCAATAAATCTAAATGAATAAAATTTAGTTTCGATGCATTTAATTTCAAAGAAAGACGGTCTATTGATTACGGAGACTATATAGATTAAATGGAGAATATGTAATAATAATAAAATGGTTTTTATTAAGAGGCCACAAAAGGAACAAGCCCACTAGCGTGGTCCTCTGACATTACAGAGCAATTTGCCAGAGTATAATAACACAATATATTATAGCTATCACAGCTATAATATAGCACGATAACACAATATATTATGGCAAATTTCTTGTCAGTAATTATATTTATCATTATCATTCTTTGCAAATTTACACTGCCATAAATGCTGAAATATAATCAAAATATTTTGTGTATGAATACATTAAATTTATGGTTAATTTTTTGTAAAATAGGGCTGTCAAGCCCTCATAATATGTCTTAAAATAGGTATTTACTTTATTAAAAACTTTACGAGTCATGTCACATGTCATGACTTCGATATTTATGTTTGTTTTCCAATTTTTTAATTTCTAAATATATCATGCATTGGAAATATTGGATGGAAGACCTAAATAATTATTTATTTTATTTTTAAGTAACAGTTAATTAATAGCTCAGATAAGTTCTAGTTGACTCTGATTTTTTTTTTTTTTTTTTTTTTAATTTCATGTTTTAACTTGTTTTTCATGTAAATGTTATTGTAATTTATAATAAGTCTCTATATATACATTGTATAATAATTACTACTATAATTGGACTACAAACACACTTCTTTATTTTTTTTTAGATATGCAATCAATCATGTATATCATTTCTTTAACTGATTGAAAAAGTAATGCTAATATAAAAAATAAATAAATTTAAAAACTCACCTTGGCTAAATGCTAATGCTGGAACGTAAACGACAATAGGAATATAAAATATCTGAAACCAAAAAAGAAATGAAAATATTTCATCCAAATTCAGGACTTACAAAATTTGTATTATTATTATCTTCGTAAAATTGTTTGTTGTTTCTTTTAAAGTATGAATGAATCTTATATTATCTTATTATTTACTACGTACCTGTGAAAAAACGAATAAAACTGATGCCATTCTACGCACGCTTCTATCAAACCTTAGCTCCAAATACTGAAAAATCATATAATACGTATATAGTAATTAATAAATTTAATAAATAATAGTATTTTTAATATAGGGGCAAAGGATACTAGCCCGCATTACTTCTATGCACAAAGAGTAGCATAACCATCCAGGCGCTTGTACGGTATTTGCGTGCAAATAATAAACGTATTTTTGACCAATAAAAATGGCGAATCTTAAATATAAGTGCAACCCGTCTATATCATAATGTACATTATTTCTTACTTATAGAGCAAATTAAACAAAAACATTACACTGTATTTGATAAAAAATTAAATATTTTTTAACTATACTTTAAAACTGTAAAATTTTATTCATTTTAACATTTTTTTTAAAGGCGTACGTAGAACACTTTGAACTAAAAACTTGTCTAATATCGTGGACTAGTGAGCTGTGACGTCATAAACCCGCAGCTTCTATTTCGTGAATGGAATTAATCAATGACTCCGGACAAATAAACGTTGATATTTATAGGTTTGTTGGGATATAATGTTTTTTGTTCAAGGTGCTCTACGCCTTTAAATTTATTTAAAAATAAATTACCTCATAACATGAAGATATTTGCAGTTTTGTATAAAGAGGAACGTAAACTGTAGCTACAGTCAGTCCTACCAAGAGAACGGTGATGCTGATTGTCCAATATTGAGTACCGTAGCGGTAAACTTCCGAGGGCATTCCGAGCATAGTGATACCAGATACAAAACTATAGGATAAGTAAGTATAAGCAAGTAATTAAGTAAGTAATTAAGTAATTAAGTAAGTAAGTAAGAAAGTAAGTAAGTAAGTAAGTAAGTAAGTAAGTAAGTAAGTAAGTAAGTAAGTAAGTAAGTAAGTAAGTAAGTAAGTAAGTAAGTAAGTAAGTAAGTAAGTAAGTAAGTAAGTAAGTAAGTAAGTAAGTAAGTAAGTAAGTAAGTAAGTAAGTAAGTGAGTGAGTGAGTGAGTAAGTAAGTGAGTGAGTAAGTGAGTAAGCGAGTAAGTGAGTAAGTAAGTGAGTAAGTGAATAAATGAATAAATGAATAAGTGAATAAACAAATAAATAAATAAATAAATAAATATAAATAAATAAATAAATAAATAAATAAATAAATAAATAAATAAATATAAATAAATAAATAAATAAATAAATAAATAAATAAATAAATAAATAAATAAATAAATAAATAAATAAATAAATAAATAAATAAATAAATAAATAAATAAATAAATAAACAAACAAACAAATAAACGAACAAACAAACAAACAAACAAACAAATAAACAAATAAATACCTCGCAACAAGGGACAGAGAGACGGGGATAACTCCCATTGTCTTCCCACCTCTTAAATATTCACTAGCATTGTCTTGTCGTCCAGAACAAAACCCGAAGTAAATGCCAATAATTGCAGATAGGCCAAGTACAGCAGAGAACATAGTAATGTCCAGCCAGCCCATATAGAGCGGTTCTGTAGTGCTAAACATTGTGCTGTTCATTTCTAAAAAAAAAAAAATAATAATAATAAAATAAAAAGTAGGACCGTAGAAAATAATTATAAAAATAAATATCTCGACTTGGATACTATAAATTGTTCAAAAGACGTATCTTCATTTACATAGTAACATCTTTAGTTTTTTATTTATCTACATAGTAGTGTGATACAAAAAATTAAAGACGTTATATACTATGAAAATGAAGATAGGTCCACAAGATGCTATAAAGTAAATAATTGCTCAAAATTTTAATATTTCAATTTTTATTACGACAATTTAAATCCAATTGTATAAGGGTAGGGTACATTATATATAATCTTTTAATTGACATGAATATATATTGAGATACGAGTTGTTCATTACAGAGTTTCAGATTTCTTTAAATCTTTCAATTCAACAATTTAAAGGGCTAATACCGCGGCAACGCTGTATATATTATTTTGCGTTACACAACATTATTTTGCAACTCGGCGCTCAGTAAAATTCTTGTAAAAAAGATAATGATAGATTAATACTAACACCTCCAACATAAAGCTTGGTAGTATATATCTTATTTTTAAAATTAAAATCTAATAATTCTTAAGATGGTAGAATTAAATTAACCTATTTCTTAAGATTATAAATAAATTTCAGCATTATAATTTTTTTTCATAATATACTTACTTTTTAAATTGAGTATAGCTCGTTCTTTAATGCGTCGCAACAACTATGTTACTGTCGTTTTTTAAAACTAAAACGTAAAAAAATCATTCTGCATTACAAAAAAGTATGTAAATAGAAATTTATTATTTATAATGTTTTGCAAAATACGTCACTTTATAATGTTGCACGTTCGCCAACTCTTCGACATTTCTCAAGAATATTCCACATTATTCTTAGGTAATGCACATAATGCATTTTTTTTTTCATATCTATATTTTACGGTATGCATATAACAAAACACGTATTTTTGAAGGCTATAGGCAATAGGAACTTAAAAAAAAAAAAAAAAAAAAAAACTTTCATTATTATAGGTTTAAACCCACATGAGTTTGAAAACTCGTCTAACTTTCATTAATAAATTCTTCATACAACTTCAATTAACGATTACTACTTTACTCCTACCTATATGTAATTAAGAAGTTCAAATGATCTACACAAACTTCCATTTGCTTCCATTATACCATTATTTCTCAATTATTCAATCTAAAAATCTGCAACCAAATTTTCTTAAGCATATATAATAAGCTGCTTTAATTTAGAATCAATTGCATTATTATTTAATTTATAATTATTTTAAATACTAATTATTAAATATTATTTATTTTAAATATATGATTTATAATTAAATTACATTATAAAAATATTTACTATAAAATATTAAAAATGAATATATATATAAAAAAAAATTTATTTTCGTATTTAAAAAATATAAATTACAAAATTTGAAGGAAAGAAGAAAAAATTAAAAACCACGTTAGCCACAATTTTAAATTAATTTAGGAAGGTCATGCTTTTAACTTTTTTGTTCTAAACAAATGCGTCTCTTATCTGCAAATTAAATAGTAAATATTTTACTGTAGGAAAGTGATATAAATTATATTATTTTTTACATGTAGCAAAGGAGATTGTAAAACAATCATGAATATTTATTATATGCTCTGTTAAACGTTGTTGATAAAGGTGTGTGAAAAAATTAACAATTTTAATTGTGATATATGTGTGGACTGATAATATAATTTCTCTTTCAATTGTTACTTTTACTTTTTTTTTTTCATTTATTCTAAATTGCAAAATAAAATTTACAATGCAAGAGGTTTATTTATTTATTTTTATTATTTTCTTAAAAATATATTATATATACGTTACATTTTTTAAAAATTATTTTTCATCTTTTTTTTGTCTGCATTTTTTTTTTTTTTTTTTTTTTTTTTTTTTGCGCAATATAGTAGTTGCACTTTAAGCTTTAAGCTTGCATCGCTTTGTGAATGCACCTTTATATAAGCTTAGTAGTAGTTCAATAACAAATAGATAACTTTGAAGGAGAAGCGCATATATTCCCATAAACTTAGGTTAAGAAAGGGCCTCATAAGGTTTCCTACGTTGAAGGCGGCGTTTGCGTGTTGACAACGATCAATCAAAAGTGCGTAAAATCAAGGGAAACAATTAGATCACGCGTTATAATGCTGCGTAAGTGCTATACATATTGCTATATAACATGTGATCCAATTAATTTTGATTGGTATAGTAGTCATCAGTCATCAGCATCACGCAACGCTGCTTGCAAATGTTGGCTTCTCTTCGAGCTTCAAGACCTTTTGTTACGCAGTAAGCCTAAATTTGTGGGAAAGCGCTTCTCTCAAACTCAAAGCAATAATATTAATTTGAAATCTACACACACACACACACACACACATATATATATATATATATATATATATATATATTAATATATATATATATATATATATATATATATATATATATATATATATATATATATATATATATACACACACTCACACACATAATATAATCTCCAATGAAAATCTACAAATTTTCATAGTCACATACATGATTGCACTAACAGAAAATATTGCATCTTGTGATAGGCCATATGAAAATGGGTTCTATATCCCAAACAAGTTAAACTTAATTACATGTGATTTAATAGAAATGACTGAGATGAGATGGAAGGTGAGCTGTCCCGAGATACCTCTGACTTGACGTGGGCCACTACCACAGCTGCCAGGACTGGCTGGAGACACGAATAGTACTATTAACCCTAAACATCTCTCCATTTTTTTTTTTTTTTTACCAGTGATTCACTGGCAAACGTACAGGCATGAACATGCAGAGAACACAAGCACGCACTTGATGCACATGCACGACCTCTGACAAAGCTGACAAGGTACCCACTAATCAATGACCTCATGACCTCTTGCACATCAGACCAGCACTCACACCACACACCCACCAGGCTTGGATCAAAGTTGTGTATCTCAATATAGCATAAAAGCGTCTCCTATGATGATGTTGTATATTTTTGTCAAAAGTAATATGTTGTAAATCTATTAATTAAAAATGTAATTTTCTGGTCAAGGTTCACATATAATACGGTTGAAAAAGCCGTGTATGCACCTTAAATAAAGTTATTCAATTATTATTTTTATTAAAGTACAACCTGGGGGGGGGGGGGGTGCTACGAATGAACCTTAATTAAATAAAACTTATAATTACATATAAAAATTACGTTTATTATTATTAAAATCAATATAATATTATAAGTAAACAAAAAAACAATCACAAAGAACAACAACAAAAATATAATTAGCTGTGGTTTTTGTTTTGGTCACTTGTTGCATTATCTTGGTCGGAAATTACTTGGGCTGCTTGGGCAAGTGCGCTTAGACCATCCAAATTTTGAGGCTCAGAGTGGTTGTTCTGTAAACATGGGGGGAAAAAATAGTTAGTATATTTTATATGAAATATATAATAAGGAAAAATTGGTTGTGCTATAATTGATACAGTAGTTTAAACATTTGGTAGAAAAACATATATAGATTAGGAAAAATTGGGGAGAAAGAACTGTTTTGAGGCCGTCTATAAGCGAATTCGGTCACATCCCCTTCCGTTTTGACTTACTGCGCATGTGTAGTAAGGAAAAACAGAAGCGGATGTGAGCAAAATCGCTTATAGTCGGCCTCAAAACAGTTGTTCCTTTTATCAGTCAATAGGAATGACAAAATGTTAAAAATATCATTTATCTTTATTTTTTTTATTATTTTTTTTAGGCCATTTACATTTACAAGAGGGAAAAGAAAAGTAATGAATGATGATAGTGTGATAATACATTGGACCGTCCTTGATTGTAGCAAAAAAAAAAAAAAAAAAAAAAAAAAAAAAAAAAAAAATACAAGGTTTATACTTTAAAATAAAAAAATAGCAATAAACTATACCTCATTTTGTACCATAAATCTGAAAAAAGTTATTAAAAAAATATTTAATTCAGTTTTAGCATGAAACATTTAAATATAAAAATAATTTTATGATTATAGCACTCTTAATAAAAAAGTAAACTTGCCTGCTCTTGATTCTCCAACAAACTGACAGCTCTACCTAAAGTAGCCAAGCCATGGGTCTCCTCGCTACTTCCGTTACTCTCCACGTTCTGCTCTGACACATGAGGACGTACTCTTACTCCAAAACTATGCAGTGGTAGAGTCTCTAGCCAGCTTACCATACTGTGCTCATAGTTAAGGATACAACCAATGATTAAGGCACACTTGGTGCAGAAATAGTCAATAGAGGAACTTTACATACAGTACATACAAACATACGTATCGTCAGGTTAGAGCACAAACCCTGTATCTGCAAAAGCAACAAAGTTCAAAATAACATAAAAAAATATAAGATTTTTGACTTGGATGCTTTTGTAGATAATCGGTTTATGCTCTAACCGGATGATATCATCCTTTCATCCTAAGCCCCACATATTCGAGAGGACAGTTGAGCAGTGACAGAAGGTAGCCAGGAAAGACGCAAGCACACAAGTTAAATATGATCTAACCTTTGAAGGATGAAAGGATGTAGAAGGAAGAGGTAGAGTGTTAATAGAAAGGATTGAAAGGCAGCAGCTGTGACCTATAGCTAGGAACTGCCCAGTCATTTATCTGCTGGAAACCATAGAAAAAGTCCTTGCGTCAATAGTCTTGCCTTCTACAATATTAAACCAGAGAGTCTCTAACAGCAATGATATATTAAATATGTTCTTTGATATCTTAAGTTATTCATTCATAGTTTCTCAGAGTCTGTAAGGACTGACACAGGCAAAACACACTCCATTTCTTTTGAAATTTTGTGCCAAAAGTTATCTATTGAGTCATTTTTTTTTTATCTCTGTACTAGTAAGATTTTCCACCAAACTGTGTGACTCTCTTCAATATGGTAAGGCTCTTGCTGGTTTTTCCTATCTTTTTCTTTCAAATCTATCATACCTAACCTTTATGACTTATTTTTCTTAGTATCTCTATCTTATGCATCATTATTTTGTTTGTCACTTAATTTAGATGTATGAAAAGGGTACGATTTCTCTTCTTTCTCTCCTTGCAGAATGGTTGGCATGATGTGTTCTAGCTTGAATTTATTAACAGCATCCTGTGTTCCTGGCCAAGTTAGAGTCTCATGTATTCCATCACTGCCATATTTTCTGTCATATTTATCATAATGGACCTGAAATAAGTATAAGTATGATTACACATCAAATAACAGTCATATAATGTGCACAGGGCAGCAATAATATATTTGACCATTCAAAAACTCGAGTTAAATTTGCAATGTTATTCTTATGAGAAAAACAAGTGCTGGATTTAAATGGTAAAATATATTATTGAGGTTCTGTGTACAGTAAAATCTCATTAAAAACTAAAACATTATAAACTGCCAGATTGAGCCCTAATTTTGCTAAGTATCAGACAACATTGCATTTTGCCACCTGCAATTTTCTTCCAGTTGACTAAAAAATTCTTCAAGCAGCAGGAGACAGTAGTCCCCCCCCCCCCTCCTCAAGCCAATGTCTTGCCAAAAAACAACAACAGGAAATGCAACAAAATGAATGCCCTTAAATTGTACGTGTCGACGGAATAGTCTACACTGCAAGTGTGACATATAAGCACAGGGGGTCTGTGCTGTATGGCTTGACGAGAAATTAGATATCGAGAAAGGGGGCGTGGCTCACAAGTTCTTTATAATAAACTAGTGAGTTACGCCCCCTTTCTCGGTACCGAGTTTCTCATGAGGACTTACAGAAAAGACCTCTAGGTCATAATATCGTCTTTGTCACGTCAATTGGGCTTATCTCCTTTGATCAACAAATTGCTTTGAGGAAGTAGGGTAGCGTAGATGGCAGCTCAGTATTTTTAAATACAAAAACATCAGCTGTTATCCAATATAGCTGACTTGCTAATGAACATTTCACTGTGCTACGGTCCCCTACCTCCTTAAGACATCTCTATTGATCAGCAATTTGCTTTAGGGCTTATCTTCAGTGATCAGTAAAATTAAAAGTTAGGGCTTATCTCCAGGGCAGATACGCTCTTAAGCAAATTGCTGATCAATGAAGGTAGGTCTTAAAGCAATTTACTGATCACTGGAGATAAGCCCTTGTGACACGACCAGGGTGATATGTAGTTTAAAACCATTAATTTTTAAATAGTAGTGTTTGTTTAAATAACTGCTTACACAAAATAAAAATGAAAACAGGAATATAAATTACCTCCTCTAAAACCAGTCCAAGACCAGGGGCAACTGGTAAGTCCAATCTCTGTGCTTGCCAAGCCTTTTCAATGACATCTGCAGATGCTAGACCTCGGACTACAGCAATAGTCAACCCAATCTAACACAGAAAAAACAGATGGCTTAGTACGATACCTATTCCTTCATAAATAAAAAATAAATACAGTAAAGCATGATTTTTCTCATACTATTGAATACATTATTAACAAACAAATACTGTAGTACACCAGTATTGATGATTCAAAGATTTGATAGAAAAACACATACCAGTAGATAGATTAGGAAAAATTGGGGAATGGGAGACAGTAATGAAGCTTAGACTGACACAAACACAGTGGCAGAGAAAATATTCTAGACCCTTTTTTTTACGTATGCAAGTGGCTAATATTGCTCTGTAGATAGCACAGGGGCGTATTCAGGGGGAGGGGGTCTGGACCCCCCCCCCATCAGGTCTGAAAAAGCTTAGGGAAAGGGGGTGGTTTCCCCCTTTTCCTATGCTCAATATAGACTGGACCCCTCCCGTCGCAAAATCCTGGATACGCCCCTGAGATAGCAAGCGTACGGTAATAAAAAAAAGGGGAGTTTTGGATACTGTAGTTCAGTATTATGGTTTAGAATTAATAACTGTCAGCCATGCTGATAGAATATTAAAAGATTATTATTTTCTAAACCAATATTATTAAAATTTGGATACCCAGAGTATTGAAATGGACTCAAAGGTGGAATTAAAATAGCACACCAATCCATATTTCTCAAATTATTGTTAATTAAAAATAAACATCTTTTTTAAAAAACACGTAAAAAAAAGTAATAATAATAAACACTGCCATCATTCATTTAAGTCATGTCACTTAAGATGACATTTTGATTTTTTTTTTTCTTTTCTTTTCTGAAGAAAGGAGCATTGCTTTGAGGGAAAATTTAGAGGTTCTTGAGTGTACAGCTCTGGCCAAAAGTTCCCAAACAATTGCATAGGCAACCCGCAACCACACTATGTTATCTTTATGAGAAAATGCAGTGGCCGCTGCTGCCCCGTTCAGGAACTTCTGGCCAGGGCGGTACATACTTTTTAATAATAAAACTCACCATTTTTCTAATTTGATGCAACATAAAACTTTGGCCTTTCACTCTGATTTCCACAAATTCAAAATCATCCAGAACAAAGGGTGTCCCACATTCAAACTTCATGATGTAACGATTTGCACTTGGATCCATAGCATGCCTATCAAATTAAAAATAAATTATATAATTAGTACTTATATGCTTGCTAAAATAGAATGTAATTATTATTAGATATATTGAAGAAAATAAATCATCATGGTTAGGTATGATAAATTGGGAAGAAAAGGATAGGAGAAACCAGCAAGGGCCTTACCATAGTGAAGAAACCCATAGTTTGGTGAAAATCTTGCTAGCAAAGATATAAAAAACTAACACGTCTGAAATATTTCAGCAATAAACTGCAGGAGAAATGGAGTGTGTTATGCCTTCGTCAGTACTGTACTTACATATTGATGCCTCATCGTCAAAAGCGAGCATCTACACTTTCTAGATTTCTGACAAAATGACTACCCTATCTACACTTTCTGAGCAGCACTATAACTCGACTAGAGGCCATAAACTTAACATGCAGATGCTCATCGGTGGAAAGTGTAGATAGTCGTTTTGTTGGAAATCTGGAAAGTGTAGATGCTCGCTTTTGATGCAGAGGCATCAATATTCTGAGAGACACTATGAATGATATTCTCTAAGTCTATAAGTACTAAAGAAGGTACACACATACTCTGTTTGTTTTTGTTGTTGTTGTTGTTTTTTTTTTTTTTTCCCCCTTAGATTTTAGTACCTAAAGCTATTTATTATTATTTCATATCTGTGCTAGCAAGATTTTCATCTAACCATAGGACTCTCTGTACTATGGCAAGACCCTTGCTGCTTTCCCCAAACCTTTTCTGTTATATAATCTATTTTACCTCTATTTCCTCTATCCTTTTCTTTTATAGTATTATACTAACTGTGATGGTTTGTTTCCCTTAATTTTTCACATTAAAAAGGCATAATGAACAACTTACTTGCGAGCTGTGAAGTTATGGAAGTTATGAGTTCCTTCAAACAAACGTAACGTGGACGTAGTAAGCTCCAACACAGCCTCAGATACTCTATAGGTATCTTCAACTGTCTCTGACGCAGGAGCTAATGCATAAGTTGGTAATGTATAGCTGTATGTACGAGCATCACAGTTACCCTTACTGTTAAAGTTTTTGGTAACTCGACAAAAACCAAATATACGTATTTGTGATGGAAGTTCAGCATTCAGTTGTTCTACTATAGGTCCATCTGCAGCTGTAAAATCATACCATTAAAATATTAATATATTACTGTAACATTAAGGAAAAATCGGCTACATGATAATCAATTATTGAAAAATTTAATAGAAAAACACAGATATAAATTTTTCTTTACCACTGACAACCACACTACGTTATCTTTATGAGAAAATGCTGCTGCCAGCATTTGCCCGTTTGTGGGAACTTTTGGCCAAAGCTGTACAGCTCTGGCCACTAGTTTGAGAACAATTTTTATAGGCAACCCACAAACACACTATGTCATCTTTATGAGAAAACGCTGCAGCAGCTTTTGCCCCATTCTCAAACTAGTGGCCAGAACTGTACATAAATGTTAAAAAATAAAAATAACGTATTGTAAAAGAAAATAGCATTTAAAACAATTAGAGCAAGTTAAATCAAATGTTATTGACATGCAAAGATTTGCTAATTTGTACATAATTGGGAAATGGGATTAAATTTCTAACATAGATGTATACCTATGATTAAATTGATTCCACTTTATCCATTACTTTCTCCTTGATACCTACACATCTAAAATACTTACGTATTTTGAGTGAGACAACTTGTCTTGCTGCAGACACTCCCTTGTCTGTTCTTGCAGCACGTTGAAATTGCAGCTGCTGTGGTTGTTTATGACCTTCTTCTGACACTAACCCAGCTCTTAGCAGAGCATTCAACAGTTCTTCCTCTATTGTACGAGTACCGGGGTTTCTGTGGACATAACAATAGTTGTTGTTGTACATCTAGTATCTTACCTTCTGAACTCATACAAAATGTTAGAACACTAGAAAATATATAAATATTAGAGCTGTAAAAAAAAAAAAAAAAAAAAAAAAAAAAAAAAGAACATTTTTTAGTTCAGTTTGACTCAAAAAACAAGCCAAATCTTGCGAAGCTTGATATTTGAGCTGAAATTTGTAAACAAGTTCTCAAACATATGACAAAAAAAAAACACGTTGTTCATTACAAAAATATGTTGTTTTTTAAGGATAAATTTAAAAATTGTAAAAAAATAAAAAATAAAAATAATTTAATAAAAAAAAGTAAAAAAACAATTGATTTTACATGCTAGAGAATTGAAAACATTGTAGTAAACAAAAATTAAAAACCTTTTTTTTTTTCCTTTGCAACATTCAAAAATGTTTTTTAGCTTATATTCTTTTTAAATTCTCTAATTAACAGATTGTTGGGAAATGGGATCATATTTCTAGCATAGATGTATTCTATTCTAAAATACAATTCTAGTTATGTAGGTAGGCATTATAAGGATGGGTTGTACTGTGTTAAAAAATAATAATAATAATAAATAAATAAATAAATGTTTACCTTTGCATTCCAAAGTATCCTTGGCCAGAGTAAGCCATGAGCAAAGCAACTTTACGTTTCTTTGCTTTATCAGTAGAGCCAGTCTCTTCTGGAGTGGTTTCTAAGCGAGGTTTCTTAGCTTCATCACTGGCTCCACTCTCTTCATTGCATCTCTTACCACTGACACTCTCCTGTACACAACATGAGGAAAAACATGAGTTATCTAATACAATGATACTAATTATTACATTTTCATTACACTCTTAAAGGCATAGAAAACATGAAACAACATGCTCTTTTGAACCATGGATCAAAATGGGATCTACAAAACTGATGATAATTTTAATTAGAATGTAAATGTGGCCCCACAAGAGAGCGTTATAAAACTGTAAAAGTATGCAATTTGCATGAATATTTCTGTGACAGGCAAAAAATGGTATAAAAATATTGTGCGGGTTGCATAAATCAAAATTTTCAGATCACTGCTACTGCGTTACAGTTGCGTTTTGAGACAAACTAACGTTATTTATATAAGTCCCATTAAGTGTTTAATGATGTAAATGCTATTCCTTTAAGTTAGAAGTTAGAGTAACCAACCATGCCATAATGAAGGTGGTTGTGATAGTGTTTTTGGGGATGGGGGTTTAAAAAGAAATTTTAGGAGGAGCCTGTGTGACAGAAGTTGCTGAACTTGAGTGCTAATAGAGTGCTTGATGCTAACAGACATCATCATGATAAGGCATTGGTTGGTTTCCCTGCATTCTTTCTTACCAGTAATCATGGCTGATATATTCAGTATTATAGAACTTCTACTGTGGTAAGGCCCTTGCTGGTTATTCTATCCTTTTCTTTAATATTGATTATTAAAAATAATCACATTAAATGAAATACGTTTCATAGTTTTGTCCGAGACAGATAGAGACACAGAGAAAGAGAGAGATACAAGAGATTGAAATGCTTACATTCTCTTGTGCTGCTACAAGTGGAGCTATTGTTGCTTTGGCGTCACTCATGATCTGTTTCAGTAGGAAGTTGGATATCAGGGAACGTCCACTAAACAACCCTCTCAACGTACAACCTAAAAAACAAACAAATACAGTTTTAGTTTCTTCATGAGATCAATATATTATTACATGGCATAGATTGATGAATAAAGAAATCCAACTTAAAAACACATTTAACCCTAAAATTTAGTATTTTTTTTTTGTCTTCTCCAAAACAATTCAAAGGAAATTAGTCGTTAATTTAACTTTCTAGCCCTCAGGATAAGCAAGCTCCACGAGGGTAACGATATAGAGTACACGCCCCTCTACTATGAGAGTAAAAAATATGCCGGTGTGTCTCTTGCTCTACCTGCTAAGCTTACCTGAGAAGGTACAGTATACATACTTATTACTCACAAAGTGGGGGGGAGGGGGGAGTACTATGTCACAACTCTCCTTGTTACCTTGCGGGGCCCGCTTATACCGAGGGCTAGAAAAGTTAAATAAACAACTAATTTCTATTGAAATGATTTGAAGAAGAGTAAAAATAACAACTTATTTTTAGGGTTAAGTGTGTCTTTAAGAGCAGAAGACTATAAAATTGTGCTCATACCCAATTCCTATTTAACCTATTACATATTAAGGAAAAATAAACCATCGTGGTAAGGTATGATAAATTTGATTGAGAAAACTTGAGAAATTGTGAAAGAGAAACCTGCAAGGACCTTACCATAGTGAAGAGAGTCCCATAGTTCAACAAAAATCTTGCTGGCAGAGATAACAAAACTAACAGTGGATTTTGGCATTTAACTCCAAGAGAAAAAGGAGTATGTGTGTGTGCCCTCTTTAGCCATTACAGAATAGTTTCTCTCTTTTGTAGTTTCTCTCTGCGTTAGTTTTTTATCTGTGCTAGCAAGATTTTTGTCAAACTATGGGACTTCACTATAATGGTAAGGCCCTTGCTGGTTTTCTCTATAACCAGTATAATGTATACAGTATACTGTAACTCTATACTGTATCAACTATTTTACAATTTTCTGTCAATTATACAAGCTACATTGGATAGCCAGTTAATGGTACTTAATCCAAATGATGAATCGTTGCTTTTAATCCTAAAGACAAGCTGATTTTATTGCATACAGTACTTACTACGGAAGTTCAAAATTTTAAAAATATAAGATTTTTGAACAAAAAAATATATATATAATAATAAAACATGCTGTAAAAGTATGTACTAAGTTATAAGAAAAAAAATTGTTCAACATTTATTATAAGTAATTTCAAAAAAAAAAAAAAATATATATATATATATATATATATATATATATATATATATATATATATATATATATATTAAATTGCATATCAAATACAGATCGGCAATGCAATAGCAAAAATTTAAAACTTTATTCTAAAAATTATATAAGGTACGTGTTTTTCACATAGATTTCTAAATTTAGCATATTTTAGCTATTTTAATAAGCCGAATTCTGTGACGTAAATAAAAATCTGAATATGTGAAAACACCTTTATAAACAAATAAATAATACAGTTCAAGCTTCTAGTTTAGTTTACTGTATTAGTACTGTATGTTTGTACCGTATTCATACATACAGTACAGTACATGATTTTTGTTATAAAAAAGTAACAAAATTATACGGCGATGACTTCACAAACATTCCATTTAAATGCATGTGTGATAAATACGTAATTTTAAGTGTTTGCTAATGTTACTTGAAGCAACACTTATGTTTTTTATTCAAATGAAATTTCTAAGTAAATATTAACATTTGAAACAACAGTGTGTTCTAAAAATCTAACAAACGTGGCTGTAAGAAATGCGCTAAGAAAGCATAAAAGCACAAAACTTCTAATCAAATATTTTGATTAAAAACGTGCAAATTCAGACTTAATTATCTTTTAAAATGATTCAATAACTATTGAATATACTTTTTAATAATGATTCAATACATAAAATACTTAAATTATGTGTAAATTTATATAAAACATAAATATAAACCGGCAAAATTGAGGGTGCGGTCGAAAACAACATATCACAACAAAATTTTAAATCATACCAAACAACATAATGTTTTAACAGCTTGAATTTTGGTTTATTATATGTTCAAGATTAATATTAATAACACATTATATTAATTATATCACAGCAATTAATAAAAACTAACCAAAAACAAAATATATATTTATATTTTTGTCTTCTTTTCTTTCTTCACTTTTTCCAACAAAAAATTTTGCATTTTGTTCGTCAACTTTTTAAAAATGGCTGTGGTAATATTAAATTTAGCGCGAAAAAGTTTAATAGTTTGCAGCAGGTGCATAAAAAAAATTGAAGTTGCAGAGAATTAAAAATTAAAAAAAATATGTTACTTTTTTTATTACTTTTATATAATTATATAATATTATAGAATATACTACAAATTATATTATGAATTTAATGTATTATGAAGAAACTCGAAAGCTAACCATGATGAATAAAAAATTAACGATAAAATACTTAATTTGATATCCAATATATGATATAACACAGTAGATGGTACAGTAGTCCATCTCCTATAGCGGGAATGTCAGATCGAATGCGCGCCATAATTCCGACTGGGTGAAGGTGACAGAACTAGAAGCCGTAATTTGAAGTAATGTTACGTGTAGTTCTGACAACTTCACCCAGTCGGAATTATGGCGCGCATTCGATCTGACATTTCCGCTATAGGAGATGGACTACTGTATAATATACTGTGATGATATAATATATGATGCATGGGTTTGAAGTGTTCAAAGAGGGACGGGGTAGCCGGGGGTAGTACCCCGGCAAATGTTTGAGTGCCGGGATTAATCCCGGTTCATTTCTTCGAGAATACTATTCAATTACATAGATAAATAAATAATATAATTTTGAGAATTCAGACTTTTTATAAATTAAGAAGGGTGCAAACTTTAAATCGTGGAAGGTTTGTATAGCTATTTACACTTGAATAAAATTCTGCTCGCTGCGCTCGCTAAGTTCAATGCATGCTTATAATACAGACTGTGTATTATTCAATGTTTATGTACAGTACATTTATTCTCGGTATTTCATTATGACTTCAACTGCTGTCAATACCTTAGCTGCTCAAAAAAATCTTGCGCAAGATCTTACAAGACCCTTTCAAGACACGTGTGCAAGATGCCACGCAAGAGCCCTCTTTCAAGATCTTGCAAGGTCTTGAGCAATATCTTGCACAAGATCTTGAGTATTTTTTTTTTTTTTTTTTGCAATCTTGCATGAATTTTTATATTTTGCATGAATGATAAATATGCTAATATATTACGTGATAGCAGGTGACAGTTAAAAAAAATATATCTCGTCCTAATTGATTTTTAATGTATTTATTAATTTAATTGAGAATAGAGAGAGAGAGAGAGAGAGAGAGAGAGAGAGAGAGAGAGAGAGAGAGAGAGAGAGAGAGAGAAAATTGAAACATCTAAATAACCATGGAAAATAATATGATTATATGATATGTTATAATAATATAATATATTTTACAACGTAATATGTGTGGTAAGTTGAGATTTGAGAATGAGGAAGAAAAAAAAAACTCCATTTGTTCGGTAAAAAGACAGTTCTGAATTGAATAGCACGATTTTCTTATGTTCAAGTTCAATTTTAATAATTTTGTGCGGAATATCGCGATATGAAGTTGCACGGTCAATATAACTTTTACATGCACGTTCATGCAATATAGTTACCGTCATGTCGTATCATACTACGATTGTCAAAATTTAACTAAAATGTGAACTTTAACAATTTAAAAACCTCACGTCAATCAATTCAGAACGATGTCAATTCTTTCAGAAAATGTATAGTATTTTTTTCTTCTTTCTCTTCAATTTAAAGTAAAAACATAAAAACTTTGGTTTCAAGTATTCCCTTGCTATGATATTTAAAATTTCACTTTTATTTAAATATAATAAATTTTTATTAATATTTTGGTCAAGCCCAATTTAATTTTTGGGCTGTCATTTTTTTCTTGTTTTGTTTTAATTTTAATAATTATTTTTGACCCTAAACTTATCTACATTTAATTATTAATATTTTGTAGAGGAATTACGATAAAGAAAGAAATAGAGACAGAGATACAGAGACAGAGAGAGACGTATATTGTTTCTACTAAATCTATGCTTACAATAGAATAGACGTTAATTTGTATTTTTATTACTTAAAGACATAGAACACGTCGTTATAAACAAAAACTTGTCTTATATATCCTAACATACCTAAATATCAACGTAGATTTGGCCGGAGTTATTGAAATCTAATTTATTTTTCATTCACAAAATACGAAATTGCACATGCAATTTTATGACATCACAGCTGGTCCACGCGCGCGGAAACAAGCCAGCTGTGACGTCATGAAACCGCATCTGCAATTTCGTGAGTGAAAAAATCATTAGAAATCAATGTCTCCGCAGCCAAATCAATGTTGACATTTAGTTATGGTAAGATATTAGACAATTTGTTTTTGTTCTACGCTTTTAATAGTATATAGAAAGCAAAATAAAAGAATAAATTAAAGATTTTTTCAATTTTAATATATTAATTATAGACAGATTCTTATGACAGGAACGTCGGCATAAACTTCTCTTTAAAATCTAAAATAATAATAATAATAAAAAAAGGATTATTATTTATTTTACCTTTAAAGCCCTTGTCAACTTACTTTTTTATCATTTAGAATACTAGATTGATATTTACCATATACCTATTATTCATGAATTAGACACCATCACGCTGATTTGGTATTTATTTTCATTTATTTTCCTTTTTGTGGTTATATCACGTATCTGACGTCATAATGTACCGATGAGGCCGTGATAGGGGTAAAGAACTTGAGGGAGGGGCTTAAATTTATCACGTGACCAGAGCGGTGACTGTGATTGGCGGTGGTACATTATGACGTCAGATACGTGATATAACCGCAAAAAGGAAAATAAACGAAAATAAATACAAAATTAACGTGATGGTGTCTAATTCATGGATATGGTAATTATGGTAATTATCAGTCTAGTATTCTAAATGATAAAAACGTAAGTTGACAACATTGCAGTATAGGATCCATTAGTCTCAAACAGTCTAAAATTAAATATTTTAATTTTAAAATATTCTTAAATTATTTTGGACAAAATGATAGTTAAAAAATAGAAATTTTATCAGTTGAATCCCTGTACTCGGCCACCCTCACAACGAAATATAAAGAAAGTTCAAAAGTTAGAAGTTTAAACTTTGATAACCTTTTAAACGTGACTTTGAACTTCTTTTTTTTATTTAATATTTTGTAATACACTTTTTGAAATATAGTAGTATAACATAATTATAAACGTGGTCAGGATTTTTTTTTTATACAAAATGCAATGATCATTTATACAGTGTCATTTTAATAAGTGAAATAAATATAAATTATTATGCAGCGATAACCATAAACATCATTGAATATGATATTTTAAATGACAAAAAAAGTAAATATATATAAAAGTATGAAAAAAAAAGTTTTTTTTTTTTTTTTTTTTTTTTTTAAATAATTGATATGCCAAAAGAATGATAAAAAAGTGAATGAACGAGAAACATGTATACGTCTGATGGACTGTCCGTCCACTTTTTTTAGCTATATAATTAATTATATATATTTTTTGTTATCATATTTAAAATTTGTTTTATAACTATATACATATCCACTTTTATTTCTCTTTATCTAACATAAAATGATATGATAAATAAAAACGACACAAGTTCTTTTAGCAATTTTTGTTTTATTTGACTTTTTCTAAAAGCTTGATTTTTAATTGTCTTGTTATTATTATTATTATTAAATTTTTTTTTTGGACAACGCAACACTTTTTTTTACGTGGGCGATTAAAGTTAATTTATTATAAATGCTTACTTATAATATACAACCGTGATAAAGAGTGCAAAATGTCATATTTCATAATATAATGTACAGGGTACACATATTTATAAAATTCATCAAAAATTTAATACAAATAATTACTATTTTCTAAGAGCCTAGTAATGAAGTCAATAGACAACTTCACATAACCAGGACATGTTATTGGCAAGGGTCATCTGGTCGATCACTGCAAGGGTCATCATTGTCATCATTAGTTTTATGTTTGATGTTAATTTTAGTCTGGTTTAGGGCTTTTACCCTGTTAAATTGAGGGTTTTAAAATGTAAATTTCTCGCATCAGAATTGTTATAAAAAAAAAAAAAAACGTTAAATTGCTCATCATCATGAAGTAAAAAGCACAACTGAAAAAGTATTTATAGGGACGTGAACGAGCTTCAGTGTAAGGAACAATGAAAAATGTGCTCAAAGTACATACACTCCAAATGAGGGCTGGGTTCCACTAGGAATTTCAGTTTTTCAAAGCTAAAATTTTAAATTCTGATTTAAAAATTACATTTTATTACCATATTTGAAAGGTCATCACTCATCAATGAAAAACTGAAATTTCTGGTAGAACCCAGCCAGACCCTCATTTGGAGTCGACTTTGAGCACATTTTTCACCTTGTTCCTCACACTGTGTCTCGTTCATGTCATAGACTTATTGAGTTGTATTTTTTTACTTTGTGTTGATATGCGATTTAATGTAATTTTAACAATTCTGAAGCGAGAAATTCAAATCTTAAAACCCTCAATTTAAGATGGTAAGCCCTATACCAGGCCAAAATTAACATAAAACTAATGATGATCCTTGCCAATGACGTGCTCTGGTTATGTGACGTTGTCTATTGATTTGGCCTAAAAGTACTAAACGTAGTCAATTAATTACCTCTAGGAATCGACATAGTTCTCATCGTGATGTCTTAAAATGCTTTTTTTCAGAAAAAGGGAGTTCTCCAACCCTAGGAGGACCTAGAAAGGGTCATGGGTCAGTTAAAAAGTTGGCATACACGTTCTAAACGAGGTCATATTACATATTAAGAGGACATATTACCTAGGAACCAATACATTAATTGTAGAAATACGATTGTTTTAAAAATTTCAAGGGTAGTCAAACATTTCTAAGGCTCAGGGTGTCGTAGAGGGTAATCTAATTTGTTGCCATTATTTTGGCTATATTCTTTTACCTCCGTTACCAAAATTTGATTAATTTTGAAAAAACAAATAGAAAAAAAAAGTCTTTTTGATCTTCTTAAAAAAAAAAAAAAAAAAAAAAACATGCTGGCCCACCCTGAAAAAGTTACTCCTGGGTTCAGGATATTTTTTCTACCCTCTTAGAATTTAAATCAAGATAAAAATAAAAATATCTCTGTTAACATTCCTTATTTAAACTCTCTGTGTACCAAGTTATGTTGTGCTACCTTAATTAGGCAAGTATAACGGCAAGCCATGCACAGATTGAAAAAATTTCACAGATTGTGAAATATATAATATATATATATATATATATATATATATATATATATATATATATATATATATATATATATATATATATATATATATAATTTTAAAAAATGTACTCGGGTACACCTTTAGTACCTGTAAAATATAAAGTAAAAAAAATAAATGATAATAATTAATAATAATAATAAAAAAAAAGACAGACAATCAAAAGTTTCCGTAATATTTTATATCCTTGGAAAGAGAGCTTTTCACAAAAAAAAAAATGATGATGACGTATACGCGAGGTCATTATAAAGTTTATCGCTAAAATGACAAACTTTTGAATAAAATATCGTTCAGTAGTCATTCACACTTTAAACATGAATGGTAAGAGTGATTCGGTTACCGTGCACTCAAATGCATCTAAAATTAATGGTACGGTAGAAGAAGATGCTGTAGCAGCTTATCAGAATAATCTTAGGGCACATCAAGTTGGTATGTCAACTAATGATGTTATAAGTGCTTATGATGCATGGGCAGAAAAATATGATAAGGTATTTAGTATTCTTTTAATTATTCTAATAAAACTATAAGTTCATTCTAAAAATTGGTGCTTTACTTTACGAATCCTAACTTATTTAAGATAATCATTTTTAATTTAGTTAATTATAAAATAATTTAATAAACTTAATAAAAACTATTCACTTTTAATAATGCATTTTGTCAAATTATTAGGAATAGCTATACTTAAAATAGATTTAAAAAATTAAAAACAACTTTAAAAAACTTAAATTAGATTTTTTTTTAAATAATTTTTGCTACATTGCATTATTTTAGCTACTCACAATAACTTGAAAGTGTATATCTTACGTAAGTTAGGATTCGTGAATGCACTATTTTTTTTTAGTGTTAGTTAAGGAAGTTTAAAAAACGTAAATTATACGAGGTAATTTTATGGTATTTTCTAAATGAATACATTGTCCTGAATCGATAACACGATAACACAAATGGCAAAAAAAAGTACATTAATTAATTTTTATTATATTATAATGATAATGATATTACAAAAATTCCAAAAAATTGGGGAAAAAAATAAAAACGCCATTGAAAAAAAAGCACAAAAAAAAAAAATCAATAAACTAAATAGAAATAATTATTATTCAACTTATCTGCTTCATTTTTAATTGTATTTTAACCTGTTGAAATTGTATTTTATAATTAAAAGTTTAATGAGTTTTAGAGAATTGAGAGTGATGCTGTAATCGGTAGTAATTTTATAAGAAATTATTTATATTTTATTTCTTTGTTTTATTTATGTGAATGTGAATAGTGAAATGCGTTTCAAGAAATAAAGATTTCTGAGTCTGAGTCTGAGAGAGAGAGAGAGAGAGAGAGAGAGAGAGAGAGAGAGAGAGAGAGAGGGAGAGAATTTTGCATTTAAATGAAAGTCTAAACTATAACAATGCAGTTACAAATAGCTGCAGAAAGTCTTTATTTTGGAATCTAAATTAATAATAATAACATATAATATATATTATATAGACTACGTATAAGTCCATGATTTTCAAATAATAATAATAAAAAATATATATGAATTATTAATAATTTAAATTATTTTCACATTAAATGTTATGTTAATTTAATTTTAAGTTTGACAAGACCAATGCTTGTTTGTAACTATAATTGTTACTATGAACTGCTTGGGTCAATAAAAATTCTTATTCTTATAAAAAAACAATTCATTAAACCAAAAAAATTACAATAAATGGCATGAGATACATGAAACCTGTAACTTATATTATAATAGAGAAGTAAATATTAACCTGGAACAGAAATATTGATATACTACTACAATTACAGACATTAGTCATAATTACTGAACTGAATTAATTCCACATCTTAACTCTAGTATCTTTTACCTGCATTGGGAATTATTGCAGTACATAAATAACTGTTCCAGCTTGATAATAATAATAATAAAAATAAAAAGTTTATATTGCAATTTACCAGGATTTATTTATCTATGATAAGTAGTAATTTAATTAATTAATAATAATTAGTACATTTAACTAATGAAGAAAAAAAAGTCGTCAAAAGCGGAATCATACAATAATGTTTTTTTTTCATTTGAATGAATGTTATGGAGCAACTTACATTTAAAAAGATAAATTTCTGTTATTATATTATAAAAATGCATTGAAAACAATTGAAAATGCTTACAATGCATGTAAATGTATATTATTATTTCATCATATCAGGAAACTATCTGTACTATAGAAAAATACATAAAAAAAAAAAGTATTTTGCGATGTTAGTTGTTATAACAACTAGATCAAGGATATATATTATTATTAGGGACCGGATTTCCAGTTTTGAAAATGTGCATTTTCAGTGCTGAATTCAGTCCAGTTTTTTTGCATAATCAGTTTGCAAAAACGGCAAAATCAGTTCACTTTCAGTTTAATTGTACAAAAACAGTGAAATTCAGTTTTGATAATTTTTAACTTAAAAACGAAAATTTATCAACAAAGAAGGTTAAAATTTATATTTTTTTATGAAAAAAAATCCGTTTAATTATTATCCGATACACTTTACTTGCGAGTATCAATGAGAGCTGTTTTTGTCTTTTTGAAATTCTTTTTAACAATTTTTAATGGTGTTCATTTGAAAATATATATTTCAAAAAAAAAATTGTTTGTCTTTTTTCTTTTCTTTTCTTTCTTTTTTTTTTTTCTTTCTTTTTTTTTCTTTTTTTTTGTTGTTAAAACACGTCGTTTTAAGTTTTTATGTGGTAAAAATCCATTTTCAGTTTCCAAAAACTGAGAAAAACTGGGAAAAACTGACAAAAACTTAAAATAACTGACTAAGTTTAGAAATTTCAAAATCAGTTTTTTTCAGTCCAAACTTTTTTGCATTTTCGGCAATAAAACTTCATGATTCGTGAACATCTGAACTCAGATGTGACCTAGCATGCATATTTCAAAAACTGAACAAACTGGAGATCCGGTCCCTAATTATTATATACGGAAAAACAATAAAATTGTTTTATATAGTGAAATAAAATAAAATTCTCATTTTTTATATGATTTCAGTATTCACTATCATAGGAAATATATTATTGTATTTTAAGTTCATCAATTTATATACCAAACTTTTTTTTTTTCTTTTTTTTTCATGCTTTTTTATGACATTTTTTAAAATTGCATGTTCGCATGTTTAATTTAAAAAAAGTTATGTAACTTTCTTATTTTTAATTTAAATTTGATGAATGAGGTTTTGCACACATGCAAATAGATAGAATTAACGCCAAGTTCAAATAAGTGGAGGGCGATTTTTATCGCCTCTCGTTGCAGCTTGAAAAAAATATAATTAAAAATACCGTCAATTCTCTACGAAATTTATATTTTATATAAGAAATTGCCTATAATCATTCATAAATTAATGAAAAATCAAGCTCTACCAGGAAAATAGTTTATATATATATATATATATATATATATAGGGCATATAAATATATATATAATATATATATATAAAACCTTAGTGCCTAAATAGTTTATTATTAAAAGAACAAAAACATTATTTCATTCAGCTAAATGTTTCATTTTTTAGATATAAAAAATATTTGTTTTTATCAGCAATAACTATAAAAAATAAAATGATAAAAAAAATATTACAATGGAAAAAAAAATACTGCATCGAAAAATTATACCAATTTTTTTAAGTACAAAAAATTTAAAACAAAATTATTCTCACATTTTTAAGTTATCACTTTTTTTTTTTTTTTTTTTTTACTTTTTTTTTGTTTGTTAAAATAAATTATAAAAAAATGATATTATTCATATATGCGTAACTGAAAAAAATATGTACATGTTTATAACATTATTATGAAATTTAAATCAGGAAACGTAACATTGATAACTGTGGAGAGAGAGAGAGAGAGAGAGAGAGAGAGAGAGAGAGAGAGAGAGAGAGAGAGAGAGAGAGAGAGAGAGAGAGATAATGTGATGCTAGCAATCACTACTAGATCAAGGCCAAACAAACCCAGTGCAGAAAAAAATAGATAAAATAATTATAGTTTAGCTTATATAATTTTCTTGATATATCCTTTTATGTAGGAAATAATATTGTCATTTTTAGTTCAATGACATTAAAATTGCAAATTGCGGAACAAGTTTTTTCAAATGAATTTTGTGCTATTTCATTTGTTTTTTATCATGCAGCCTTTTTTGCTATTTCATTTGTTTTTCATCATGCAGCCTTTTTTCTTTTATTTTTATTCTAACTGTTCTTATATAAATAAAGGCTATGGGGTCGAAAGTTGTGGGGTAAGGGGAGGGGGGTAATTTAAAATTGTAAAAAAAAAAAAAGAAAAAAAAATCTTTAATATTATTATTAGTTTTAATTTTCTAATATATGTATATATTTTTTTTTTATAATTGAGCATACAAATTAATAGCTGATGAGATGATTGAACGGCTATAAAAATATAGCCGAATATCTTTGAACAAATATCTTAAAAAATAAATACAGTTAATTTGAAGGTCAAATTCTACAGTCAGAAGGTTACATTTTGACTGCAAATAAATATTATCTTGATAAATATGCACGCTTATTTTGATATGATAATTTTAGACTGTCTATTATCAGTTATTGTATAAATATTTTAAACTAATTTGATAATAGTATCTAATAAATAATATCGTTAAGATTTTGTTTTCTGAGCAAAATGTCACATTCTATTAAAGATAATGTATTAACATAATATTTGAAATTTAAAAGAAAAAAAAAAAAAAAAAAAAAAAGACAAGACAAGACAAGACAAGGTTATGTTATAATTTAGTAAATTTCAATCAATCAAAAGGTCTCAAGATATATATATATATATATATATATATATATATATATATATATATATATATATATATATATATATATATATATATATATATATATATTATATATATATATATTTTGCATTTTCTGATAAAAATTAAAATTTCATAAGATATTAACAATTCCGAATTCCTTTTCAATGTCAATTTACTGCGTATACGTACAACACGGTGTAACACGAAAGCCAAACCCTTTCAATTTTACTACTATATTTTATATAATTTAAAAAATGGATACAAAATTATTGAATTATGATGGAACTATACCATATTCTAAATATTGGCAGCTAATTTTTATCACCTCTCGTCGTAACTTATAATAAAATAATGTGTCTGATATGTGATCTAATTCAGCATTGACATTTTTTTAAATGGATTTTCTATTTATATATATTTAATAATTTGACTAAACGTTTTCTAATAAACACAATTAAATTTGAAAGTAAAAATTAAATGAATTACATCGTAGGAAAAAACTGTAATTAATAGTTATAATATTACCCAACACATCCTTTTAAATTCTTTTCATAAAAAATGTCTTAGCAATGTCTAGTTAATTAATTTGAATTCCTGTCCCTTTAACTATCAAAATTAGAGAATTTCGCTTTGCATTAACTTTTAATATACACAGTGCTCTAATTTCTCCTGTTTTATTTCTATGATTTCTATCCTATTGTTTTAGTTAACAGCGATGGTTTTTTCATATATTTATATTAATAGTTTTAGTAACAAATTTCATCTCAAGGTTTGTAAATTTAAAAATGATGTTGGAAAAATATCATAAATAAGATTTAAAAATATAAGCATATTTATTTTATTATTATTATTAGTTTTTTTAATGATTTTTTTTAATATTAATAGTGTATTAATGATCACATACATGCAGAAATTTTTGCAAATGTAGCGTCACACAAAATAATTTTATTAATTTATTAATATATAATTTACTCTGCCTAATTTCCAGGACTTATGCCCGGGGGTATACAATGGTCCACTGATTGCAGCTCAATTTTTATCTGAGATCTTCAAAGAAGTAAAATCTCGAGCGGAAGTGAAGATTTTAGATGTAGCTGCTGGTACAGGAAGAGTGGGAGTTGAACTGCATCGACTTGGGTTCAGGCATGTTAACTTTTTTTTTTAATTAATTAATTTGGGGCTGTGCTACGGTAGTTTTTATAGGAAAGTGTATCATAAGAATTCTTTATTGACCCAGGCAGTACATATATGGTGTTACAACAAGCGTTGGTCTTGTAAAACTATAACAATAAATTATAATATATATATATATATATATATATATATATATATATATATATATATATATATATATATATATATGTATATAAAATTACATTCATAATTTGTCAAGAAACATCCAAAAAACAAGATATAGACCGGTTGCACTCATATTTAAGAGCTGTCATTTTGTTGGTCAGGCATACATAGGCCAGCATAGGAAAAATGTCATTTTTATTTTTTTTTAATAGCAAAAGAAGCTTCAAACCTCAATCATAGCCTTATTTCTAGCTTCTAATAAGTTTGAAGAATATGAGAAAAATTTGTACAGTTCAAATCAACTCTTTTTAAGTGAAAAATTATGAGAAATGATGTTTCCCCTATGCTGGACAATGCATTAGGCACCACAAACATGGTAATAACATATAGTACTGTGTAATATATTACACTAGAGAAGTTGAAACATTATATTAAGTAAATTAATGCAGTTTAGTCAGTATAAAATTGTAGATTTGTATAATGTGTTGTATATATGCATCAGCACATCAATATCATCAATTTTTGAATTGGGATATAAAAATCAGATAAAGTGAATAATAATCTTTAAATTTTATTTTATTATTATTTTTTCAAAAGGTTCCGGAATAAAATATTATTGTTAACGTTTCTAATTAAGGATGGTAGATTATCATAAATTTATATCAATCAATTTTAAAATTAAAACCAACAGTATGTGTGTCACTATAGATGTTTAAGGATAGAAGCGTGTTACTACAAATTTAAGTTTCCTGCGAAAGAATTTAAGGGTCTAAAAAAGTTGCCTATACTTTTGCAGGTGGCGTTGTGCAGAAATTAGGGGAACCAATCAGATCGCGTGTTACGTAGTGAAAGGCGTAGAACACCTTGAACAAAAAAACAACAAAAAAACTCTAATTTCTTAACATACCTAATAAATATCAACGTTGATTTAGCCAGAGTAATTTATTTCTAATTTATTTGCCATTCCCAAAATGGCAGTTGCGGGTTTGTGACGTCATAGCTCGCCTGCTTCCGCACGCGTGAACTAGTGAGCTGTGACGTCACAAACCCGCAGCTGTGATTTTATGAATGGGAAATAAATTAGAAATCAATGACTCCGGCCAAATTACCGTTGATATTCAGGTATGTTAGGGTATTAGACATGTGTTTTTTTCAAGGTGTTCTACGCCTTTAAGTGTATTGTCAATAAGCCTCTAACTCTCGTCCTTTCAATAAAATATGATATAATTTTTCTTGTTTTTGTTTATTAAAGATGGTTATTTTTATAATAATAGAAAAATAAAAAAGTATAGCATGAATTCAACTTAGAAAAAGAAAGATGTAGCTACTGTATTTGTACTGATAATTAATTGTCCAATTTTAATGTTACAGAAAAATGGATGCACTTGAACCCTCAATGGAGATGCGAGAAATTTGTAGATCACGTGATTTGTATACACAATTGTGGGATGACGTCATTACTGATCAACATACATCAATCCCCGCAGGTTAGACGATATAAATCTTGTTTATGGGTGCAATAATGCTTTTTATCGGCAATGGAAAAAAAGAGGGGGGGGGGGGTAAAACACATTTGGTATCCCTAATTTTTTTTCACAATCAATGCATTGATGAATGGATTGAAAGGCAAACAAGGTATATTACAATTTAAGATGTATGTCGAAGGGGGGGGGGGGGGGGGGGATTTCTAAAACAAAGTTTCAACGAAGTATGTACTAATTAGTAATTAGTATGTTATGTTATGGTCTGTGCCACTGAATTTGACGTGAATCCTAGTAATGTAATTTGCAAGAACTAAGGAAAAAAAAGTTTCAAAATTAATTAGAAAAAGTCTTTCGGAGAGGAGGTATAGAAATAAATAATAATACCATCTAATACTGATAAATGCATTGACATAAAATCACTTATCAGCGTACAATTCACGTAACAATAAAGTTATAAATAATGTTTATATTATTTTATATAATATATGTCAGGAAATATTTACATATGACTAGAGAGCACAAAAATAGTTTTTCAACTATTGTCATTATGTCGACTATTGCTAGTTTTATTTCATATCTCCACCGATCTCAACAAATGGTGCATTTTAAACCAATAAAAAAATAACTATTTTTGACTATTTCGAGTTTAGTGACTATTTCACAAAAAATCGACTATTTTGCACTTTTTTTTACGTTTTAATTTTAAGGAAATTTCTTGTAAAAGCGTTTCAAATCATTTGAATATATAATATTTTTTATAAAAATATAATATTAAAAAAACAAAGTAATATTTAATAATCTAAACTATCTGTGAGAGTTTCTTATTATTGTTAATTTTTAAGCCGCCTGTAATATAGGCAACTTTTTCTGCATTTATGTAGCAATGTTTGCATAACTCGTAGGATACTTTATACTGTATATAAAATAATAATTCTATTCTTTACATGCAGTGATTTTGAATGCAGCATTGAAGCAATATTAATTCATAATTTTTTTCAGGCTCATATCAAGTGGTGGTAGTAGCAGGAGGCATGGGAGAAGGTCACATTCCAGTCAAAGGAATCGTTGAAATGACTAGACTGCTGCAAAAAGGTATCACTTTTTTTTTTTTTTTTTTTTTTTTTTTTTTTTTTTTGCAAAATTGTGGATATTTTTCTTTTAAATTTATATTGAATGTTGACTTTTTATGTAACATTTGAAATTTGTTATTCTCCCCACCGTGCAAAAAAAAAAAAAAAAAAAAAAAAAAAAAGCCTAAATGTGTATGTTGTTTTTAGAAACAAATTTTTTTAAAATATAAATTAAATGTCTTATTCAGATATTTCAAAACTATTTTACTATTTCAATCATAAATTTAAAAGTAATATGTTTGCCATATCCTGTAATTGATAGAACTACTAAGTATTGTCAGCCATTTTCATTGCTTCTCATCCTTATTACTTTAAAAGGTAATGAAAAGAAAATTCAAATGTTCTAAAAGAGAGAGATGAAAAAAAAAAAAAAAAAAAAAAAAAAAAAAAACTTAAAAATGATTTTTGTTCAGAAAATGCAATATTAAATTTTATCTTAGCACCTATAAATTTTATATATTTTTATATATATATTTCTATATATAATTCTTTAAAAAGTCAAATTAATTAATTAATTCTCTAATTAAATTTTGACCAGGTGGTCTTCTATGCATCGTGATGCGAGAGGAATATCTACAAACCGTCGCGGAATACGCGGACAAACTAGAGCCTTTCTTGAAGTCTTTAGAAGAACAGGGTACCATGGAGAAGGTAATAATTTCAACACGATTGAATGACAATTAATATCAACAAATTTGCCCTTGTTTTGTAAAAAATATACCACATAAATTAATTAATACCCGTCTTTATAAGGCAATTAAACTTTTTAGTTATTTTATTTTATTTTTTTTTTTAATTTTCAGCGTAAGTTTGTGTTGCCTTTAATAACATGTGTATAATATACATACCAAATTTAAAATCAACTTGTCTATAGGTTATTTTGGAAAAAATAACATGAGCAATCTAGGACGACCTATGCTCAGTGACTAATAAAGGAACAACTGTTTTGAAGCCGACTATAAGCGATTTCAGTCACATCCGCTTCCGTTTCTACTTATTACGCATATGCGCAGAGCATCAATACGGAAGCGGATGTGAGCAAAATCGCTTATAGTCGGCCTCAAAACAGTTGTTCCTTTATTAATCAATACCATGCTATTTTTTCCAACATAACCGATGGAAAAATCGATCTGAATTGTGTTACACATGCTATTGAAGGTAATACAAACTTATAATGCTTAATAATGCATTATGCCAAAAATTGAAAGATGGAAAAAAAAATCCTGTTTTAGGCAAATCGTTAAAATAACAACAAAAAATACTTCGTTTTCATGCATATGTCATGATTTTTTTTAGCAATGTTATTCATCATTACTCCAATATGGCGTTCCAGCTTATTAAATATGACGTCATGTGCATAAATAGGCATTTGCCTTTTTTTCACCACAGTTGGGTCATTCCTTTTTTTATTTTTGTACCATTTTAAATATATATTACTCAAAAGGAAATATTATTATACATATTGAATCTAAAAGAAGGAACAAATCTTAGAGATATTTTATTATAAGCAATTTAAAAATTATGTAAATTAGTAATTAAAGTAATTTTTATTTTTCAGGTCTCACGGACTGTGGTTCCAAATTATTCCTTTAACAAAAACGGTGTTGTTTACGTTTATAAAGTGTTGTAAAATATGGAAAAACAGTAAAACATAAATATATTCTTTTAAAAAAATGCTATAAAAAGAGAAAATATTTAAAATGTTTATTTATAATAATAATAATAATAATGTAAAAATGGTGTTTGTAGCACATTTTCTTTTTATGGACTATTTACCATCACTATCATGCACATTTTCAATGCATTTCGTTCACTGTTTTTATTTATTCATGTATGTGGACTTGTGGAGTTAAAAAAAAAAAGATTTTTTTTTCATGATAAAGTATAGAAATACACAATATTTCAAAATTTGTATGAATTTTTCTTTATGATTATAATCCTTTTTTTAACTATTATATATTTTTAAACACTTATAGCAATTTAAGTATAATTAATTAAATTAATGCAAAGTAAAATAATATAGCAATAATAAAAAAAAAAAAAAAAAAAAAAAAAAAAGTGGAGCTGCAGTAAAAAACAAAAATTGTTGTGAAAAATTAGTACAATTTGATGTAAATAATATAAAAAGAAATAATATTAATTGATAAGTAAAAATTAGCAAGCACACTCGTAAATATACATTGGGACAAACTGGTGAAAGGGTGCGTTGAGCTCTATAATTATTTGATATAATTATTACTTTTGTGTGAGAGAGAATATTCTCAACCCAAACTGAAACTGATCGCATTTAGGTGATTTAGGGTTATTTGACAAGAGTCTTTTCTATTGAACTATACTTGTTAGTCATTCAAATATATTTTTTAAATTTTAACCATTTTATTTATCGAAAGTGCGAGCATATAAGGTATAGTGCAACTCCCTTCCCCCAATTTTTTTTATCCTCCTTTTTTTCTCCCTCTGTATTTTTCAATCATATCGTAAATTAATTTTTTTTTTCTATAGCACGTAATTTATAATTGATAACAATAAAAAATTACAATATTTAACTATGATAAAATAAGGGCTAAAATTGTAATTTATAAAAACATGGATATATATGTTTTATTCTAAATATGGTATATTCTAAATAAAATATAAACTAGATAGGAATGTAACGCGATTTACTTTTTTTTCCCATTAAATATACAACTTCATTATAAATCATTTTACAATAATAAAGCTGAGAATTCTATGCAGTATTAAGGGCTAATCTGCTAATCATAAATAATACTTTGTAAATTAGAAACATTTTTTTAGTATAATTTAAAAAATTGCACCTAGCGGCGAGTTATGAAAAGCTAAAAGTGAGTAACGTAATGCAATAAAAAATTTCAAACGTAAACAAATCCAGCACAATTGTCGTGTGTTTCATAATAATTGAAAATTTTCTTCTAGTTAATGCTTTATTCCAGTGACATTTTTTGTTATTTTATATACCAAGTTTAAACATATAAAATGGGACTTCCGAAAAGGTAAATATAATACTTTTTTATGCTCTAGTTTCCTTTAAATATAAGATAGATTTATGCGAGATTCAATGTTCAAAATTTTCTTCTTACCGGGAATATCTATGTTTTGCACTGTATTTTTTAAAATTATTTATTATTATTTATTAGTACTCACTCCTTATGATTGAAGACATCGATTAATTATATAATGCCTAGAATATGGTTGTACATTTAATTTAAATATAGCATTCAAAACCGTAAAGACACAAAATTTTTGTAAACTTTTCTCTTGAAGTTTTTGAGCATTTTATACTAAAATTACAGTATATTTATGATATTAAATTATGCCAGTCTTTTGGTTATATTTCGCATGCCATATTCTAATATTTAAGTATGCCTTTGGGAATTAAAAGAAAATGTTATTGTTTTGCAAAATACTTTGATTTTGATGTTATGATTTTATAATTTCGTACAACATTTTATCACATGGTGGCAGGAGCTGTAAAATTTGGATAGAGATCTCTAAATTTGGACTACATAGTTCGTAAATTTGCCAATAGATGTCTATTTTGGACAAAAAATGATCACGATGTAACAGAAAAATTAAAGACTTTAGAATTTGCTGGGCAAAAAATTAAAAAAATTAAATAATAATAATAAATAATAATAATAAAAAAAAAAAAACTGCCGGTTTTATTCATATTACGTTCATGAACGTTTAAACACGCAGTAAATATTATAAAATTATTTTTTTAAGCATTGAATAATTTTTTAAAAAATATTTAGAATAATACATTGTAACGAATACAAATATTTGTGTTGATTATTTATCATGTTAGAAATTCAAATTAATTATAAAATGCATTGAGGTTGAGCATATTTCTTTTAAAATATTTACAAAGAGAGTATACTGTGTAGAATTTATAATTACTGTCATTAATATTGGTGACTAACACTTATTTTCTAGTGCCAATCTATATTACATAATAGAGGTTATCAGTGATACTGATAATAAAAATTTAAGTTATGTTTTCTATTAGCTTAGTCACACGTAAAAGTGTGTCTAGTATCTCTCATTTAAACATTTCCTGTGTTGGTGTTGCAGTTGAAAAAAAAAAAAAAAAAAAAAAAAAAAAAAAAAAAAAAAAAAAAAAAAACTAAAAGAAAGGAAATTAGGAAACCCTAAGATTTTCCCGCGCTCTTCACCGATAACCTTCATTGTAGACATCTGTAAAAAATAAATAAATACGTAATATTCAAGCTAGCTTATTTGCAGCAACATAATTTATGCATCGTGATTTATGCTATATTATACTGCATAATACCTACAGTATGTTATATTGCATAAATATTATGTAGTCCAACATATAGGAGTTTATGCTTGTTGTAATATTTATGCTGTATAATGACATGAATGCAGCATACATGACATAATTTAGCACTTGTACCTAATTTTGCTTACAATTAAAATATAACAATAATAAATATAGTACTATTCTTTTTATTCTAATTTTTATTAACGCACACAATCAATTAAAATGAGTCATATTACAAAAGTTAAACATGCGTCAGAAATTATATTTTGTGATTTACCCTCACTTTAATATATATATATATATATATATATATATATATATATATATATATATATATATATATATATATATATATATATATATATATATGAACTATTTCATACGTATATGATCAAAAAGGTATCTTCATGTCACAGATTTGCTTCAAAATAAATTATGATGTAGCTACACATCTGAAACTTTGTTGTACCAAATATTTCTGTTCCCCGATGAAAACTGTAATTTTGGGAGCAATTTGAACAGAGGGACCTCCGAATCGTTAATTTTTTTCATTGATTTTTTGCCACTTTCAAACTGCAATATCTTTTTGTTTTATAACGTTAGGTAAAGTTTGTAATTTTTTGCTCAAAGTAAACTGTCATGAAATACGATTTCAGTAATTTTCAAAAAAATATATTATACAGGGTGTCCGCGAAAAAATCAGCAAAATGCTAAAATCGCTCGATTTTGACGAAATTAAAATTGTTTATTTTTATAAAATAAATTTTAAATTTCCCAAAATATGCACTCTTACAATTAGTTGAGTGTATTTAAGTACCATTTACTCTAAAAAAATTTTTTTTGCTGTTCATGAATACGAGTAGGGATTTGCTGAAAATGGGTCTGTGGTCAAAAAAGGGTCACTTTGACCCCTAAACTCTCGATGCACACTACGGATATTTTTGATCTGATGGTGGGATATATTAGTGCAGATAGTCTATTTTTTGGGACATATCAGAAAGTTACAAGTATAGAGCTCTATCTTAGTTATTCAGAGCAGAGAAGTTTACGACGTTTTCCGTGTCCCCGCTGTACTACAGCAGCAACGAGAGGAGCATTATAAATTATATTTAGTCGGTTTTAAGTTACAAACTTATCTCGTAACTTCGTAAAACAATGCTTGTTACCGGTGGTGACATATATCCAATCAGAAAAGCGCGGGAAAATGGCCGGGAACATTTAAATGTCCATCTTTTAAGTGGATGTAAAAAAAAAATTATTGCGGTACCATCGAGAAATTTAAATGACGCATATAAGCCACACTTTTGCGTGTTTTAAGCTATTAGAAACCATAAATTAAATTAGAAATAAATAAATAAGTAATATATAATAATAATATTAATAATAAAAAAAAAAAAAAAAAAAAAAAAACGGAAAAATGCCGCGTCTACATACGCGTGGATGAAAATCCCTATTTAGAACTAGCATTTCAAAACAGTTCTGAGCGTTCATTTTTTTATATTTATTATTTATTTATTTTATTTATTTATTTTATTTATTTATTTTATTTATTTATTTTATTTATTTATTTTATTTATTTATTTTGTTTAATAAAAAATAAGAAATTTGAGTAACGCATTTTACATGCAATTTACAATACAAATTACTATAAAGTATTTATTATTAAATAATAATTAAGATCCATGGTTTATCAGATGTTTTTGAACATAAATATTTACGCACGTAATTAAAAAATAACAACGATTATGCTCTTTGATATCATATTTTCGTATAAATACAGTATACACAAAAAAAATCTTCCCGATTGTCAGACAATAGTTTTTACACATTTTACGTGACTGGAAGTTAGTATTATATAAAAATAGTTCAATTTTCTTACTAAAAATAATATACATTGTTTACGGTCAATCAAAAATAATAAATATATAGACATATACAATATTTATACACAAAATTAATGCTTCATCTAGAATTTAAAAAAATAAATAAATAAAAAACTGTTTAAAAGGCGCATATAGACGGCTTTTCAGTCAAAATTAAGCATATTTGCGGAAATATATTATTACAGCCTCTAAATAATTAATATTATTTTTTTTCTATCAAACCTCTAGACGAGGTACAACTTATACTAGTTATTTACATATTTACATTGCATTTATAATGAATTTACACTCCCGAGACTTCCGAAACCCTATCATAAAATTCGCGGGTTCTTCCATGGCGGGTCGGCCATGGCCTGGCAAATTCTTCCCGGCATTCGCCTTTACATACCGAGGAAACCATGGAAACCTCGAGCAGGAAGTCGGTAGAGAAATACCCTGAGATATCCCTTCCACCTCCCGAATGCGAATGCACTGTGTATTTCCGGTGGACAAAGCTTATTGATAAACTTTTTCCTCTGCCGCGAATCGAACCCGTGACCCCTCACTAAATATATATGAACTAAATATTATACTGTATAATATTGCAATGACAGAAAACAATATTTAAAAAAAACAACTTGCGAGTGGAAGGTAAATTAAAGAAAATATAGATTATTAATTTCTTTTCCGTGTAATATCACTACATTATTGCTGTTTACTTGTAAAACAACTTTTTTTTTAAGTTCAAAAATGTCACTAGCTTGTGTCTTATACGCGTAAATTAAATGTCTTATTTTATATAATGAATAAATATAAAATATAAATGCTCAGAACTGTTTTGAAATGCTAATTCTAAACAGGGATTTTCATCCACGCGTATGTAGACGCGGCATTTTTCCGTTTTTTTTTTTTTTTTTTTATTGTTATTAATATTATTATTATATATTACTTATTTATTTATTTCTAATTTAATTTATGGTTTCTAATAGCTTAAAACACGCAAAAGTGTGGCTTATATGCGTCATTTAAATTTCTCGATTGTACCGCAATAATTTTTTTTTACATCCACTTAAAAGATGGACATTTAAATGTTCCCGGCCATTTTCCCGCGCTTTTCTGATTGGATATATGTCACCACCGGTAACAAGCATTGTTTTACGAAGTTACGAGATAAGTTTGTAACTTAAAACCGACTAAATATAATTTATAATGCTCCTCTCGTTGCTGCTGTAGTACAGCGGGGACACGGAAAACGTCGTAAACTTCTCTGCTCTGAATAACTAAGATAGAGCTCTATACTTGTAACTTTCTGATATGTCCCAAAAAATAGACTATCTGCACTAATATATCCCACCATCAGATCAAAAATATCCGTAGTGTGCATCGAGAGTTTAGGGGTCAAAGTGACCCTTTTTTGACCACAGACCCATTTTCAGCAAATCCCTACTCGTATTCATGAACAGCAAAAAAAATTTTTTTAGAGTAAATGGTACTTAAATACACTCAACTAATTGTAAGAGTGCATATTTTGGGAAATTTAAAATTTATTTTATAAAAATAAACAATTTTAATTTCGTCAAAATCGAGCGATTTTAGCATTTTGCTGATTTTTTCGCGGACACCCTGTATAATATATTTTTTTGAAAATTACTGAAATCGTATTTCATGACAGTTTACTTTGAGCAAAAAATTACAAACTTTACCTAACGTTATAAAACAAAAAGATATTGCAGTTTGAAAGTGGCAAAAAATCAATGAAAAAAATTAACGATTCGGAGGTCCCTCTGTTCAAATTGCTCCCAAAATTACAGTTTTCATCGGGGAACAGAAATATTTGGTACAACAAAGTTTCAGATGTGTAGCTACATCATAATTTATTTTGAAGCAAATCTGTGACATGAAGATACCTTTTTGATCATATACGTATGAAATAGTTCATATATATATATATATATATATATATATATATATATATATATATATATATTATATATATATATATATATATATATTATATATATTTGAATGATGATTCTTTAGGACCATGAATCAAAAACTTAAACGTGTTGAAAAAAAAAAAAAAGAAAAAAAGTATGTATTTTTCTTCTATACGCCTACCTGTATTTTCTCATGTCAACTATTTTATGTTTATTTTACCTTATTTAGAATAAGAAGAGATATAAGCTTGTGTCAAAGTCATAACTATATAATATTTTATTACTATTGCTGCTTAACAATCACTTTTATTGTAGTATTATATATGACATTTAAAGATACTGTATACTATTATACCCATTTTTTTTATTTTTTTCTATGTGTGTGTGTTTGTAAAAATAATAATATTCTTGCAACTGTATTTTCATGATGTTCGTTTCATTTATTATGAATTTTAGAATAATAAAAATAAGATAAACAATAGAAAGTCAAATTCTATTTGTATTCAAATAGTATTGAAAACTGAAACAGTGTTGAATTTTTCCCCATATTGCATTATAGTATTTGTGTACAACACTGTATCTCCAAAATAAATTGTTTTGTCGCACGTCGAATGCAATCTTTTTTTCTTTTTTTTTTTCGACACGTGCAAAAACGGATAGAGTAAAAGAAAAAAAATTTGATTTTTCTACTACAGCATAGGGTGGTTTCATTCATGTTAAAGTTGACGCCATGAGTGAGTACTAAATAACATTGGCCGATATAGGAAAATAGCACATTTTGCCAGTTTAAAAATACTTCTCAATTTTTTTTGAGAGCATTGATGCTGTTAACAGGTTGAATTAGTAACTCATTGCAAGTATGCAAGAATAATAATAATGACCAAAAAATAGCTAATTTTCCAAAGAAAATAGCCAAAAACTACGTTTGTCCTATGCTGAGCAATGTTATTCATTGCTCATGAAGAGCATCAAAAAGCACTCAGAGTGACGTCATTCGTACACACCCTATTAAAAGTTGGAAAAACAAACTTTAATTTTATTATTATTATTATTTTAAGGAGGTAGGGGACCGTAGAAGTGTGTATTTGAGACTGAGATGTTTAAAGATCTGCAGTCGAGAGAAGTGTAAAAGTTTTTAAAACTAATTTTGAAAACGGCCAAAGTGTCAAATAATGCATAATTATAGGAAATTTAGGAAACGCATAAAAAACATTATGTAAGGCATAATATTTAAAATTACAATTATTATTTGGAAGGGAAGGGATAGTTTTCTTACTGCAGCTTGGTGCTCTAAACAGTGCAGTTTCTATAATAATGTTTCGTATTTTTATTTAATATTTTTCTGATTTGGTAAAAAATATACAATTTTTGAATTATGTTTTTGCTTTTATATAAAGATGGATGCCGTATTCAAAGTTTGGACAACCTATTCCTGGAACCAGATTTGTAGCTCTCAAGTGCCCACTGCGACCGGTAAGTCTATTATTTAATCATTTTTTTCCCCCAAAGGATAACCATTCTAAATTATTATTATTATTTTTTTTTTGTTAACGTTTTTAAATAACGACAATTATTTAAAATATTATATTAATCGGGCAAACTATCCATTCTCATTATATAAATTTGCTATGTAGCTGACAAACTTCATGTAACAAAAATTGCGGGTGCAGCTAAAATGTGTTGCATACATATAAAAAATCATCATGTTGTCCCACTATTTTCTTTTAAGTTTTATATGAGTTTCATTTGAAATCATAAAATTAACAAAAAACATGAAAAGCAAAAAAAATTAAAAATTAAATTTTTATTTATATTTTAAAATAAAACTAAAAATCAAATAAAATGTCTTATATAGTGTGTATTATAATAAGTCGAATTTACTCTGTCCCTTCGATGTTTATAAGAAAAATACTAAGATTACGACTGACGGTAATAGTGAAATTGAATAGAATTAATTTTATAATGTGGGTTGGCATCAGTATATAATAATTTAAATAAGAAATATTATGGTAAAAAAGAAGAAGAAGAAAAAAAAAAAAAAAAAAAAAAAAAAGAAGATGAAAGAAATGAATTTTAGAATGAAATAAAATCACCCTTATTTATTTATTATTATTTATATATGTATTATTCAAGTATGTGCAGAGTAACCCTGAACTATATGCACTTTCAAATTGAATTTACGCAGAGAGTATTTTGTTTCCAAAAATAAGATTTTTTGTTTAATTAAAATAAAATAAAATATATATTATTGTATATGAACATAAATATTTAAATATATATTTAGATTTCAATACGTGTTTTGTGTTTATTATTTTTTTTCATTTATTCAGTGTAATTGAAATTGTCTGTTGCTATGGAAAAAAAAAAAAAAAAAAAAAGGAAGAAGATATATTTATATAAAAACTCGATGTAAAAAAACTTACGTGTTAATCTCAATCATATAAAACATTATCACGCCTGCATATAATATAATATATAAAATTGAGGAAAGAAATTTAATTAAATCAAAAAAACAATTTAGCGGTGTAGATGATGTGCCTACCCTTATATTTAATTTTCCCCCCATTGTTGAAGAATATGACGAGGGTTTTGATGGATGAACTATTAGCGTAACTCCATTCATACGTCAATCAAAATATTTCTTTATAAATATATACTCTAAGTGGCTTGATGCATTTTGATATGCTTTTTATATCAAATCGTATTTAGTTTTAAATCTGTAGGTCCCTTTATAACTGATGAATGATGAATATATAGTTTTGAAAAATCAAAATTTCAGTTTCCTAAAAAGCTAAAAACCCTTGTTGTTGACTCTTGTGATAAAAAATTCTCAAAATTTTCTATTATAGCTTATTAAGACATGATTAAGTGTGTTTATTAACCTTTATTAAATTTTTTCCAGCCTCGGTACAGTACTGTAGTTTTCATTAAAAAAAAAAAAAAAAAAAAAAAAAACGGTCTTTTAATGCCGATAGGAAATTATTGGACTAAACGGAAGGAATAAATTACGTAATTTATGCTGCATCTATGTCATGATAGCATAAATGTTGTTAAATTAGAATGGTAAATAATTATGCTGTATAACACAGCAATTATGCTATAATAATATGCTATAATAAGCATTATGTAATGAAATGCATGTTGATATTTATTGCGACTCATATAAAAACATAAAAAAAGCATACAATGCTTTGTGAAAAATATACTTGAAATTTTTTGTGCAATATGTTCTGTAATAATTTGTAAAAATGTATTATTATTATTATTATTTTGGTCTTTTATTTTTATGTATATCATGCAATTTGTATATTATGTGCTGTGTGTACCGCACCAATGTATTGGACAAGTAACATTATCTTTTTTTGGATAACAATAAACAAATCAAATCAAATAGCATAATTAGTATAATTAACTGTGTTATACAGCATATAACACATGTTATAGTTGTTGTTATAGATTATGCTGCAATGAACAAATATTACTAAAAATGAGCAAGCATAATTATAACATAACTAATTTGACCTGTATACTTATTTACCGCGATATCGAAGGCGTTTTTTTTTTTACTTCTTTTGGTATTTTATTTCATCAATAACAAGTGAGAGATTTGAATTATCACATTTCATATTTTTTAAATACAATTCTTTCACATTATGAGATAAAACTATGTTGATGTTAACAGTTTTGCATTGAAAAACCCCAATATTTTTATTACTTCATCGTGTGCATTTTGCTTTAAGAAATGTTTAGGACTATTAAAAGTGTTGATTTATGTATAAATAACAATTAATTTTCGTATGTGCGATATGGAAAAACCACACAAACAAATAAATTGTTTAAAGCCTAGTAAAATGAAAGAAAATTATAAAAGTGAATACAAATAAAAAATCACAAAGATATTCAACCTATATTGAAAAAAAAAAAAAAAAAGTTAACAAAATAATAATAACTGAAATCTGTTTTTCATATCGTTAAAACAAAAAGTTACACTTTTTCCTTTTCAATAAAATTTTTACGATGGCGCTAAAATCTTTTGATATAATTTAAAAATATTAGGAATTATTATATAAGAGGCAAAGAAAAAAAAATCACTACATCTTATTTAAAAATAATAAAATTATATTTATTAATTCTAAGAAAAAAATTTCACCAGTAAAAGAACAGTAAATTATATATTTTTAATATCAATTTTTATCGATCGGCTTTTTAGCTACCTCTTATAAAAAAAATATATATAATGTTAAAATAACCTCTTCTCTTTCTCTCTCTCTCTCTCTCTCTGAAAGCCCACGCGAACGGCGGCAAAAATCAGTGTGTCTACGTGCGCAAAAAAAAAAAAAAAAAAAAAAAAAAAAAAAAAAAAAGTGAAGAAATAAATAATTTATTATTAATAAGTACGAGCCGAAAAAACGTTTAAAAGATTGTGATCACATCACATAGCAGTATTCACTAAATTGTTGGGCGAGCTTCATTAAACGTGTTATTTTCTTTTAAACAAAAAAAAAATATTTTATTAAGGTAATTCATTCAACGTATATGACTACTATTTTAGTAATTATAAAATTGCCATATTTAAAAAAAAAAAAAAAAAAAAAAAAAAGATTTCGTCAATTATTGTACTTTTATTGCAGTCGTGTGGAAAGAATTGTACTCTCCCTCTCTCTTTTCTCTTTCTTCTATCTCTCGTTTTCTTTTGCAAAAATATGCAAATTAAAGAGCCATACACATTAATTTAAAAGTTGAAGATGACATATTGACCTTCATGTTTAGAGACCAATGGGCCTCGCCTTTTGTTTTTGCGTATAGAAAATTATTATATACACATTCACACATATTTCAGATTTTGTTTTTGTTTTTTTTCTTCAAAATATTCGTTTTTATAATTATTATTTTTTGACAAATTTGCATTTCCCAAAAGATAAATTAATAATTATAATTTATAAAAAGAAAGTAGAGTTTAATATAAATTAAACACTTGAAATTTTCAAATTCAAATTCAAAATATATTAATTCATTTCTTTCATCCTACAATCACAATATACAAAAGCATATCGGCTTAGGTTATTGTATCAGTTGATACAATTAGAAATGATAGTCAAAATACACAATTATAACATAGACATCAATATATCACAAAAACATATTTATACATATATGTAGAAAAGAATTTTTTTTTTAAATCATGACTATAAATGCATTGTTTATTCCGATTGATATTAAATTCGTAATATATACTTTTCATAAGAAATCAATAAAGTAAAACAATTGAATTGATTCTAAATGTTATTTTCAAATTTTTTAAAACATCTCCTCTTTTTTTCTAAGAATTATTTGAAGTAGAAAGGCTTGTTTGAGTTGGTCTCATATTTTAAAAAATAACAAAATATTAAATACGTCATCGAAGCAACATTCTTACTCCTTCTTCAGTGATTTTAATACGTAAATGAAACAAAAATCTGAAAAATGTTCGCAGAAATAATTTTTTATGCAACAATATCAATTATCTTTTTTATTGTATGTGCAATATGCATATTAAAACTAAAATAATAAAAATATATTTAAAGTATACAACATCTTTCAATTTTTTTTTTATACTGAATAAATTTTAGAGGTAAATCTTGATGATGCAAGCGCCTTAAAGTTTAAAAATTTTAAGGTGTTGTCTCAATACCCGCGGGTGTGTACCCTAATTATCTTATTTTTTACGCTCCAATAGCAAATTTTAACGTGGTAAATTAATCAATTATTGACCTTTTACACGTAAATACGATTATAATATACTCTTTTTTTTATTCTGAAACTATAATTTGGCTATTTAATATCATTTTAAAATATATTTAAGAGGTGAAAATGAGTGAAAAATTATTGAGAAAATTGATTGCTAATATAGGTATTACAAGAAAATTATTTAGGGTTATAAAAAATTGAAAATTATTTCCGATTATTGATTTAAACTATCAGTTTTGTTGGGAAAAAATAGTTTTATTAATTTTTAGAAATAAAATGGTTTAAATTGTGATATTTTTTTATTTTTCATTTTTATTGCATTGAATTTTTTTTATCTTTTGCAGCTATAGTATACATACTTATAATGATAAAAAAAAATACATATAATATTTAATTATGAAATTAACTTTAATTTCATACAGAACTTGAATTTTTTTTTGACAAATAAATGAAACAATTTTGACTTGTACAGTACATTATAAAACTTACAAAATTTCGTAACTAAATAACAATACATCATAGCAGGTATATTTCGTTACTAATAGAGCTTGTGTTTTAATAAAATTATGTTAAAATTGAAAAGTTTATTAATTATTACATAATTTCTCATATAAATACACATACATATAAATACATGTTCGAAAAATTTAGGTGAAGTAGTATAAATAGAAAAAATTAAAACAAAAATTAAATTAATTAGTGAAATTAAAAGGTAAAAGTTTACTATACGCAACGCGAAGAGATTTACTCATTATAACTGACAAGTAAAACATGATTTTCTAGTCATATATTTAGTACATTATAAAATATCGTAGCTTTTTACTTGAAGAGTAAAGTATAAAGAAGCACTGATAGTTCGTTTTTTATATTACTCGATTTATATATTTTATTTTAAAAACGTGATTCTTTATATTAGTTATAGAATTCTACCCTAAATTTCGATCCTTAAAACCAATGGATGTTTGATTTTTATTAACCATTGTGATTTCTTAACAATATACTGCGTACACATTACTAATTTAGTATAAAAATTATTAAAAATCAGTGAAATGTGATTAGTAGATATTGCTGTACGTGAATGTTGCGATTGAGAGGAACAAAGCGAGAGAGAGAGAGAGAGAGAGAGAGAGAGAGATGAGATTAATTCTTATTTTTCTTATGTATTATTCTTTCTTGTAATCATCAATTCTATAAAAAATTATTAAATTAATATAAAAATTAAAAATATTACTTTCTATAAAAAATATATGATTTATTTCTTAATTTGGTGAATCCTTCAAGGTATACCTAAGTAGGCCAGACAAATCATTTAAACCCATCTTTTGTAAAAAAAAATATTTAAATAGGCATATAATTCATAAGATATTATAGCGAAAAGAGAGAGAGAGAGAGAGAGAGAGAGAGAGAGAGAGAGAGAGAGAGAGAGAGAGAGAGAGAGAGAGAGAGAGAGAGAGAATACTGAAGACGAATATTTTGATATGGGAATATGGTTATCATAGTATTTAACTATAACTAATAATAATTTTGACAGGTTGAAAAGATCCGACTTTTTTGATAAAATTTTCAAACCCAAAACATAGTTTTGACGTAAAAAAAAAAAAAAAAAAAAAGCTTCGTAACAAATTACATAAAATTTTGACGTTTTTTTTTTTTCCTAACAAGATGTGTGGTCTTTATTTTTTTCTCCCTATTTTCAACTCAAAAAATAGAAGAATTCAACTTGAAAAAGTAAGGTAAACCATATGGGATATGTATTAAATTTTTTTTGAGGGGTTATATTTTTATGCGGTAGGTAGCTTTCAATTAGGTTTTAAGCTTTTCATCAACTTTTTTTAATGTTATAATTTGTATTTTTAAATTTTTTGACCATTGAGATAGGTTATGGTATATATATAGGAAAAATATAAAAGGTTTTTAATTGGTGGGTGTTTTTGAAATACGCCTACAATTTTACTGCAATTTTTAGTTTGTCGTAATAATATATACTATTACTTTTAACAATTTTACTTAATTTTAGCAATATTTTACATTTTTATAGAAATTTTTAGTTGTTATTTATTATTATTTTTGTATAATTTTCCTTGAAATTTTAATAAAATGTTTAATAACATAATTTTTCATATTTTTTTCGAAGGACAATGTGAATTTTTAAGATTTTATAGTTAGATAAAATTTTTATTTTCTTTGGTAATATCATTTATCAATAATACTAAAAAGAAGAAGAAAATTTATGATGAAATTTATAGATACGCATATAAAATTTGAATTTTTTTATAAAGAATGCAACATAAATTTTCTGTTGGTTATATTATTGAAATTTCAATATAGTAATAATATTTTGCAAGAATGAATAAAAATGTCAAAATTAAAATGTAAATATATAATTTTATATAATGTGTTTTAAATTTAAATAAAAAGTCTTGTAATTAAAGAAGAAAAAATGGACTGAATCTATAGGGTCATGAGTCATGAGTCATGAGTCATGTCATGACTGTCATTTTTTTTTTTTTACCTTTTTTTTTTTTGTAACTACCATTCGTTCTGCTATGTTAATATATAAAAAAAATATGCAAATTTCTCCCTGAAAATTTACAGTAAAAAAGAAATTTGAAATATTATAAAAATTATATAAAATTCACATAAAAGCATGGACAGAAACCATCTCCAATTTTTGCGCTTCTTAAGAACTGGACGGGCGGTTCTTCACGGAGATAATAAAATCGTATATATGCTGCATTTATGCGATTCTAGCACAATTGATGCTAAATTTGAACAATATAAGTAATTATAATGTACAGTACCACATAAAAAGTACGTTTTTATCGTAGTTATTATGAAGTAGCGTGTATAGATTATGCTGTTTTGAACAAATTTGAACAAAATTAGCTATCATAATTATATACGTAGCTATTAATGTCCATATAAGAACATGAGAAGCGATTCTTTGAAATGGTTTTTGAGAATCGAATTTTTCATCTCCGATAAACTCCAAACATTAAATTACTGCAAGCATTGATATGACAAGCGTTTTTACGTAATTATATAAAAGAAGCATTAATGGCATAGACAAGAAGAAAGCATTAGCATTTATATCATAAAACACTTGAGGGGACTTACATAAATAACAGTAGTTTGTCTCAAAAACAAACTCATCATACCAGTGATCAGAAAATTTCGAATTATGCAACCCTCACAACAGTTTCAAACTAACTTGTGCCTGTTTCATGAACAGAAATATTCACGCAAATTGCATACTTTACAGTATTTTCACGCTTTCTTGTATTAGGTCCACATTTACATTATAGTAAAAATTGTCATCAGTTTTGTAGATCCCGCATTTTGTGTTTTATATCATTAAAAAGAAAATGTTTTTTTTATGTTGTCTATGGCTTTTTGACCACATAAAACAACATGTGTCTTTTAATGAATAAACACGAAATGGGATCTCCAAAACTGTTGACAGTTTTTACCAGAATGTTAATGTAGCCCCACGAGAGAACGTGAAAATACTGCAAAGTATGCAATTTTCGTGACTATTCATGTTTATGACGTCAGAAACATGCACAAATTAGTATGACAATGTTGTACGGGTTGCATAAATCGAAATTTCTGATCACTGCTACGGAGCTATACAGTTGGGTTTTGAGATAAACTAAAGCTATTTATGTAAGTCCCATCAAGTGTTTTGTGATATAAATGCTTAAGTTTTTCTCTGTTCTATTCCTTTAAGTAAATCGCTTGAAAATTAAGTTTACAAAAGAAGAAGAAAAATAAGTTATTTTAATTGCACGCCAACAATAATGAAAGTAATTTTATTCAATGATGTCATTTCTATAAAGATAAACGGATTAACACTTTTGCTTCCCGCATTGAAAGTTATAAAAAAGAAGAATATATGTATACAACAAACAAAGGTTAAATCCATTTAATTTAATGATATACCTTTCTATTACATGTGGTAGTTGCTAAAATTAGCGTGATAATTCACGCCGCTTATATGTATACTTATAATAATGTTTTTTAATTTGAGGGTAGGTTTAGTTATATGTTATAATAGTTATCTTTTATATTGTTGTTTTTTTCTACCTCTTTTGTTCTTAGATCACTAATTTTTTTAGATTTAAATACTATTATATTTTTATATGCAACTTCTTGCATTATGTTGATTATTTTTTACTTCATGCTTAATTTTTAAAGGTGTTTTCACATATATTCCATTTCTTGTTTAATTTATAATGCAAAGCAAATTATGTTACAAAATTTAACCTATTTATTCTAGATACAGTATAATTATGCTTTATTTAAATTTGCAATGCAGTAAAGAAAAGGGGAAAAAAAAAAAAAAAAAAAAACATAGATATTTTTATGATAAATATATAGATTACCAATAGATGATTTTTGTAATTATTAAAACGTAAAATACTGACCTATATATAGATACTCTTTGTACATATATATATAAAAATTGAAATACATAATAATAATAATAAAGAAATCTTTTGCGTTACGAAACAATTAAGTACAGTAAATGCGTAGTATATTCCCAAAACTATTAAAATGATAATAAAAATCTGTAACAATTATAACTATTATAAGCATTAGTTTTCGATGTTCTCTCTTCTTTATTAGACCTCTCTAGGAGCAAGAGAAAAAAAGGTTGCATCTCTCTTTCTCTCCTCAAAATAAGTCTACATTTTTCTTTAAAAAAATAGCCTAAACACTATCATACAATAATAAATAATAAAATGCGGTAGGGCAAGATACGAAAATATAAACAAACCTCTTTATATTATGACAAAAATTACTAAAAAATGTGTATATTTATTTATAATTTATTTATAATGATACGAATCTTATACACATAATTTAGCAATTTATTATATTTTGATAAAAATCACAAAATTTGTAGAGATCACCTACAATGACTCGAGTATATTATATTATATAAAAATAAGGGTTGAAAATACAAAAATTCCATGCACTGTGAGGGGGTATGGCAAAGATATAGAGAGGGCGTGTGATTTCTTATTTCAAATTTGGTGAGATTTCTTGACTACAGGGGGTCTACTTCAATGCCGCTTTTCTTGTATTTTAAATTTAATTTTATATATTTGTTATTTTGTTTAAAATTTATTATTTTTTATTAATTCCTAATTTTATATATTTTGTCACTATAATTTTTATACGCGTTATAATAATTTATTAATTTAATTATATTATTTTTAATTTATATTTTATTTAAATTAATATTGACAGCTATACAGTAATTTAAAAATTATTGCAATCTTTTCAAGTAATGGTTTCAATTAGACGGTGTAATTTTCAAGAATTATATGATCTTGGAGACTAAAGAGAAATTAATCTAAAACGGTCGTTGACTAGTGAACTGTAGAATTTTTACCTAATGAGCTCATATTTTTAATCTGAAATAATACAATTAAATGAAGCATTCGAAACCTGTGCTATACCCTTTTTTTAATTTTTCAAAATGTGTTTTGCCATATAGAGAAAAACTTAAAAGACCTTTCAATGTAAATCCGTGTTTAAATATTTTTCATTCTCATCAACAATTAAAAATCAACTTTTATAATAGCCCACAAATTAACCCTTTTGTAAAAAAAGTGTTATAATATAGAATTAGTTTTAACATTTTTTTTTCTATTGGCTGCAGTTATACAATACATCTTTTTATAATATGTCATTGTTATTTTTGAATTAATATCTTCCTAAATCAGGTACAAAATTTTATATGAAATATTACATATGCGGGGTGCCTAAGGGTGGGTGGGGGTGGATAAGACACCCCACTAAGCGAAGGGTATAAGACGCGTAAAGTTTAAAAAAAAAATAACAAGTTTTCACGCTCACTGATATCTTTTCAATATAACTAGCTGGAAAATTGAACGTTGCTAACGAAAATCTTGTTAATATTGTCCATTTTTTTTTATAGAATTTCAAGCTTAAATTTAGCTTGAAATTGTTGTCTGCTGTATCTGTTTTATGTGTAATAATCTTGTTTGTATAATGTTCCTTAATATTTTCATTGTTGCAAATTTTTTTATTATTATATATTGCTATTTTTGATGGCACTTATTTCAATATTTTTCTTTCGCCTAATTATTACATTTAATAAATTGTTATGTAGTTCCGTAGTTATACTATATGGTAGTTCTTAATCCTAAGCTCAGACAGAGAGAGAGAGAGAGAGTTGATTCAAATAATGCGAATGATATTAAAGAGTTCAATAGTAAATGAGTTTCTTCAGACCGTGTCTGTTACCATCGAAATGTTAATGTGAAACACTTAAATATTATAATATTTTAATGGAAAAGTTAAAATAACACTGAGGAACATACGAAGAAGAAAGGGGGGGAGGGCAATGTTATTGCAGATTCTAAAAGATGACATTATCCTAAATCGAAAACTGTTAGTTTTTTTATTTTTGAGTTCAGTTTGTATTTTTTAATTAAATTTTGAAAGTAACGAAATGACGTCACGAAATTTCCTGCACGATTTTTAAACATGATTTAAAATGCTTAAAGGAATAGACCAGAGCAAAACATAAGCATTTATAGCACAAAACACTTGATGGGACTTACATAATTATATTATATAACTTTAGTTTGTCTCAATACCCAACAGTAGCCCCGTAACAGTGATCAGAATATTTGATTTTTGCAACCCGCACCACATTTTCATACTAATTTTTGCATGTTTCTGACGTCATAAACATGAATTTTCACGCAAATTGCATACTTTACAGTTTTTTCACGCTCTCTCGTGGGGCTACATTCACATTCTGGTAGAAATTATCATCAGTTTTAAAGATCCCATTTCGTGTTTATTCATTAAAAAGCACATGTTGTTTTATGTGGTCTATGGCTTTAATAAACTCAAAAATTATGTAATAACATTACCCCATCAAAAAATTTTAATCTTCTTCCAAAGTTTTTTATTTTTCGTTTTTATTTTACGTATATTATTCAAAACTTTCCATGTTTCGTTAAATCTGATAAAACATTGGTAAACTTTTCGATTCCAACCGGAATTTTTTTTCAGTGTTTTTTTCACCGTGTATAGTGAATTCTGACATCAATTATTATTATTATCATTACCAAATAAAATTTTTATGATAACTATACCTCTATATCTAGTAGCGTTTAAATCATGTTCTAGTTGGCAGAAATCACCGCGGGAAGTTGCACCCCCTTGGGTATAATTTTTCAACCCCTGCTTTTGTTCCTATAGATAATCACAATAGAACCGAATTTAACAGTAAATAAGTCTGATTAGTCACGCTAAATAATCACATTTTATTGGTAAGTTTTTTTTTTTTTTTTTTTAATAAATCAAAAATTATGTTATATCAATCGTATTGTGTTCTAAATTATTTTTAACGGGATTTCATTTCTTTGGTTTTAATTAGATTTTTTATTTTTAAACATTCTTTATAAGAGTTTATTTCATTGCATTCTGGATCAATCGAACGGTGCTAGTATATATCTATATCACTTTTTTTTTTTTTTTTTTTTTTTTGCAATTTTGAGAAAACATTAAAATATTTTTACTTATTTATTTTCTTTTAATTAATATTATTTTTGTTGTTGGCATTTTATAATTGGAATATTCTTAGTTTCTCTTAATGTAATAAAATTTAAAACTTCAAAAACAACTGATAAATACAATATATTTTTTTTATAATATATAAAACTATAAGTTTATAATTATATTATAGTAATATTATTTATTATTAGTTAATGTAAAAGCATAAATCCTTTTACTGCAGTTTTAAATTACATTTTATCTTCACTGTTTTTTTCTTCTTTATTTATTACTTTTATGCATTTTTCTTATTATTTTTATATACATCAGAGTTTTTGCTTAATTTCTACGTTTGCACATTTGAAAAAAAAAAATAATAATAAAAAAAATTAAAGATATAGCAATTTTTTTATACATGTCATTTTATTTCAACTTCTATACATATATTATACTTTACTATAATAATTGATTAAAAAGTAATCAATATTATAGATTATTGATTGATTTATGTAAAGAGTCTTAAAAAGTAATTACTCTTTGCTTATATATATATATATATATATATATATATATATATATATATATATATATATATAAACATTTAGGTCAATTATAAAATGCAATTACTAAAAGTTAATGAGTTATAAATTGAAAATTATTTATATTTCAATTAAAATTTATTACGATTTCATTTTATCTTTTATACTTTATATTACTTACTACTTGCCTTGAAAACGACTGTATGACGCCGCTATGTCATGACATTATTGAAATTGCACTTATAGCCATGCATTATATAGCCTCGATTTACACATCTATATAATGTATATTATATACGGTATATATTTTTTAAATTGAATAATTAGTTATCTACTGATTTATATTTAAGAACGTACAAAATAAATACATAGTAATTGTGCTATATTATTTTGTATAACATCCAAGTTCACAGCTGGAAGATTGTCAGTAGTTCAGTTTGCGGAATTGAGACCGGTTGCATTCATATTAAAGTACCGTCCTTTTGTTGGTCAGAAATACACAGGCCAGAATATAGGAAAATGTCATTTTTATAATTTTTTTTTTATATATGGTAATCTAAGTTTCAAACCTCAATCTATAAGCCTTTTTTCTATATAGGTACTAATAAGCTTTAAGAATACGAGAAAAATGATTACAGTCGAAATAAACTTTTATTTTCTCGACAAATGTGGTAAAATGATGTTTTCCTTATGCTGGAAAATGCATTAGGCACCATAAAAATGGCGACAAAGCGCAAGGATATGCAACCGGTTTATATATAACTATATATATTATATAATGCTAGCTCATTTTCAGCACAATTAGTTTCCTACTACAACATACACCACGCTATAAAGTTCACAATTACTGTTACATTAGTATAAATATTATGTTGTACTACATAATTATTTATGTTCTAATTTAGTATCATATATGCTGTAATGATAGAAATATTGGCATAAATTACGTTACTGTTAGTGCAAATAATAATTTCAACGTCTTTGAATAACAAGTTTGTTGTTAAAAAAAAAATCTTAATCTTTACTTATTGCTGATTTTAAATATCATAATCATGAGATATCGAGTTAGTGTTAGTACGCTAAAAAAACGTAATTTTATATATATACAGAAGAGCTTCCACAAAAGTAAAATAAAATATAGTTGAAGCAATGAATCACAATTTAATCATGATAAAATACGATATGAGTTTTTACATTTTCATAATACAAGTCCATAATTTATATTATATTTTTTTATTCTATCCTGAGCAAAAAAGTTTTATTACATGAAATTTAAAACTAAACACGTAAATTTATTTTTTATTATTTAATTTTTTTTATTTCATTTAGAAGTAATAAAAAATTGAGTAAAATTTATAGGTGTGTAATATTAGATGCATATGTAAAAAAAAAAGGCTACCGTAACATTTTTTCTTTGGTTCTCTATCTTAAAATTTATATTTTTAGTTTTATTTATTATTTTTATTTTGAAAAAAAAAAAAATTAGTTTCGTTTCATGTACTAATGGTTCACGTTTATGTTCTATGTAAAAAAGTTTGTATTAAATGAGCCTATAAGTTACATGTTAATTGCTCGGAAAACATAAATTAAAGAAATTATTCAGTTCATATACATACGTAGATATAACTCTTCAGTACACACCAATAACTTGGATGAAATCAGTTTAAACAGTAACTTGTTAGTATAAACTTAATTTCTTCAGTATAGTAAATAGTAAGCTCTTTAGATCTTAAAAAACTAACAAATGTATTATAAAAAAAGTCTAAATAGTAACTCTTTAGTTACTTTTTTCCGTGTGTAATTTGCATCTATTATTTCTATATGTCTAAACTGTCGTTATATTGAAGTTAGTTCTTATGTAGTTTTTAAGTTTGACGTGATCACGCTGTACAGCAACTGATTTCCAAAAAAGAAAAAAACAAAACAATAAAATATCATAATTCATAATGTTTATATAACAGTATTAACTGCTAAATAATCAGATATATGTAAAACCTCTTTTCTAGTAATTATTTAAGTACTGCTTTTTGTAAATAAAATTAGATAAGATTCACATTGTTTTATGTATAAGTTTGGATGTGCAATTGTGCATTGTATATTAAAGGAGTACAATATTCTGGGCTACTAAACGTAAAGAGAGGTAAAAATTGTATTTTTATTTTATTTTTTTATCGTTGTTTAAGATTCTAATGAAGCATTACTTTTAATTAATATAATGGTTGAAAGTTGAAACAATATTTGCACTATTCAGTATATTAAATTACATGGAAATTTAATGGTTGTAAAAATTTAGGTGCAATGAAATTTATTGTACATTGAATATATTGCACCATATTGCTCCGAACTATTCTTGAATTATTATTTTAAATTGTTTGATAACTAAATTATGCCATAATATGCAAATGAATGAATTCATCTTTAAAGAAAATGAATTTCAATCATCCGCAAAAATGTATGGGAAATACTAAGTTAAACTTATGATTATTTAAATAAAATTATCCAAAAGTTCTGTCATACTTTTACTTTTCCAATGACGTATAATGTTGAAGCAAAACAATCATACTTTTATCTTTCTGTTAAATACATAATACAGGGGAAAAAAAGTATATATATTTTTTTCTTTCATTTTTTTTATAAGTAAAGTAAAATATTAGCGGCGCCTATACGACTGACGTATTTAAAAAAAATAACAAATAAACATTTTTTTTCTCTTTTCTTGTCTCTTGATATGTCTGGCTCATAATTTGTGTAGCTGTCTCCGTGATTCTAAATATGGTTATATCACCTCTATGAGTGGGTAGATATCGCCGCGCCGCTACCACCGCCACAATGTATGTGCATTGTGAATGATCTCGAAATCATATACTTTTTTTTTGTATTGTTGTTAAATTATGGAAAAAACAGATTTTTTGATTACCATATGTCTCTTTTTCTATCTCTTTTTCCTTCTCACTCCGTGTTTACGCTAAATTTGTTTCTTACTATAATTTTAACTATATAGATAGAATTTGGTGCGATATGGGTATAATTTATTTTTTAGGCTAAAAATTATTATAGAGGAACAAAAATATATTTGTTTTTTTTTTTTTAGGCCCGAGACAACTTCAAGTACGTAACAGTTTTTAAAAAGTAATCAATAAAATTTTTGGTGAATTTCAGAAATCTGAAATTTTACTGCCGTATTTAAGTTCTATGTTAATTTCAGTATTTTTTTTCTTCTCCCTTATTTAAGATAAACAAGGCTCCTGATTTTTTTTTTATCATAAATATAGTTTGCACCGTTGTCTTCTAACAATAAGTGACACCACAGTAGAAGGTCAACAATTAAAAAAACAACAACAACAACTTGTAACTACAGCCCTTAACATTGAATTTCTAAAGGTGAATGCTAAATTTAAAACTTAAAGCGTATTTTGTAACCGGTATAGTTCACTCACGTAAAAAGAAGAAGAAGAAGAAGAAAAAAAAACACGATAAAAACAATAAAAAATCATACAAAACGTTTATATTTTTAGAAGTGATGTTTTGGAAAGGTGTGTAACTTACAAGTAATAATTTATTTTTTTATGTGTTTTTTTTTTTCGTAAATTTTTATGTACTGTATGTCATTTTATTATTATTATTATTCTGTACTTCAAGTCGGTAGCTGAATTCATAATAAAATACATTAGTTTATTTCACTTTGTATACTTTTTCATATGTGTTACTTTTTGGTGTTACTTAAGTTATGAGTCATTTTCTCTCTCTCTCTCTTTGCTTCTGCCAAAATGTGAAGAAATTGTAATAAATCTTTATACTTCAAGCTTTTATATATATATATATATATATATATATATATATATATATATATATATATATATATATATATATATATATATATATATATATATATATATATATATATATATATATTAGACCAATTTTATTTATTTATTTACACTCGTAAAGAATATCATTTAGACTATAATGAATACATCATTAACAGATCATGAAGAAGGAGTCAAAAAAATATATACATAAAAATAATAAAACCTATTGCTAAAAACCCCCTTTTTTTAGTACTAGAAAATTAATTTTAGAATTATTTTATTGTTAGCATATTATATCTCAGTGATATGAATATTTTCTTTTAGTTTTAATTTGTACCCTTTTCCACGTAAAATATAGACATCTAATCGTGTGTTAGTATGTTAGATATAATTTGAATTAGAAAAAGTTGTATGGATACAATGTAATAAAAGTTACTAAAAATCTTAATTATCTCTAAATGACACGATTTTTTTTAATAAAGTCATTAGTATAATTATGACCTTACCTTAAAAAAAAAAAAAAGAAAAAAAAAAGCTATTTAAAAAACATAATTAAATTTAATATAAATCGAGCATGAATTCTTTTACACAATAAAAATTATTATGTACCTATTTAACATCTTTTAACTTATAAATTTGTTCCACTCATTCAAAATAGAAAAAAAAAAGTAATTAAATTTTTTTAATTATATTTTAAGTTACACTTAATTATAATAAGGAAAACGTTTAATTTAAAAACTTTTTTTTTATGACGTCTAGAATAAAGATGGCGCCAGCGTTAGACGTGAGAAAACAATTCATAAAAATATTAAATTAAATAAAAAAAATGTTATGATTCAATTAAATTGAGGATGTATAAATATTAAAACATTTAATAATATTATGATTTATTTTATTTGATATTTTTTCGTCATGAATTTAGCAAAATATTTTATGATGTCTCGTCTCGTCGGGGCCATTTTAATATCATATTTACTGTAAGCTTCTCTCTCTCTCTCTCTCTCTTCCTCTCAAGGTACTGTAAAATTAACAGGCAGTAATGTTTTTTCTTAATCAAATTGGAGAAACTGAGATGTTATTTCTTATTTCACTCTTTGGTAGAGATTTTAGAGAATAACATTTTTTTTTAATATTTTGGTACGTTTTTTTAAAAATTATATTTTCTGAAAAAGCTTGATTTTTTAAAATTCATTCAAACAATTTTTTTTTCATTTTTTTTTAATTAGTGACAACAAAAATTGGCTGTTAATACTTATTATAACAAGGTATGAATAGTGTATATATATATTGCTATATCATAAGCCGTAAGGCGTAAGGCAATAGTAATACAGTATATCATTGAGATAACAGATGCATTACTTTGTATACTGCATGTAGGAGAAAGAAATAAAACAAACAATTTGAATTATTCTTATTGAATATTCAATAAAATGCACACGATTGCCATTTGTAAGCATGCTAATACCGTATACATTCAGTCAACGCCATGTTGGATCACTCAATAACATGGGTCGCATAGGAAAATGACTCATCTTGGCAGTTTCAATAAAGTAACTGAGAAAAATATTAACAATAACCAAATTAACCGATTTCTCCAAGCCATAAAACAAAGTTTATCCTATGCTGAGCAATGTTATGACGTCAAAGCGCATTAAATATGACATGCGCAAACATCCCTTTTATTATAATATATGTATAGTTTGAGAATAATTTGACAATTCAAGCCAGTCTCTTATTTAAAACATTTTTTTTTTAATAATTACAAAAATTAGCTAAAATAATAATAATAAACATTATATGAAAATTTAATTAAATTTATTATTATTATTACTATTTTTTTCTGGAACAAGTATGAAAAAAACGTGACAAATAACACGTCTTATTATCAAATAATATATGATCCAAAATTTTATAGCAGAAACTTCTCCAAAGTCATGCCAAGGTCAAAATTTCTTTTTGTTTACGTTTTTGTTCGTGTTTTCTCAAATATTAATTAATTAACATTTTGGCGCCAGATATCTTACAAATAGACACATATTTTATATAGTAAATAGTTTGACACTATGGGAATTTAGCTTTATTATTTTTAACCTTTTTTAGCTTTTCGTAGTGCGAATATTTTGTTTTCCTTTTTTTTTTTTTTTTTTAATTTTCTTTTATTTTTTATTTTTTCCATCTAATATTTTTATTTAAATTAAAAATTAAAACGTGCTTTTGAGCCAAACTTTGGTGCAATTTACACATTTGAGTATGCAGAAAAAAAATTGAAACTATAACATTGGACCTAAAATATCACTCTCTCGTAAACTTTTACGAGACGACACTTCATAAATTGTTAAAAAAGTGTATTTACTATCCCATTTAAGTTCTATAAAGTAACACAGTGCAAAAATTTAGCTTCTTAGACGATCAGTTAATCGGTACATTATTCCGTAAGCTTCCACCTTATTTTGATTTTTAATTGAAATATAATGGATATACAGACAGTGGTATTATTGTCGATTTGAGCCTCTGTATCACGCAAACTACTCGTAAATTAATCTAACACTTGAAGACACTTATATAATTTCTTTTTCCTTTTACGTAATAAATAATTTTAAATATAAAATAACTAAATTCCGATATCTATTTTGGGTGTGATTCTCTCTCTCTCTCTCTCTCTCTCTCTCTCTCTCTCTCTCTCTCTCTCTGTCTCTCTGTCTCTGTCTCTCCATCTCACTAGTAGGTAAATTAAGGCGTGGGTTCCAGGCGCCAGAATAATAGTGTTGTCTTTTTTTTCCTCATGAAGTATATAAGTATCAAAATTCAATAGTAAAATATTGAAAAATAATCTTTCAGATCATTGTCAATATATTTTAAAGTTCAATGTTGATGAGAAATTAATATAAAATTAAACTTTAAAAACTGTATTTTAACTTCTTTTTTTCCGCCACTCTATGTTGTTAAAAAAAAAAGAGGTGATTTCATACTTTAATTAATGTCAGGGTTTTTTCCAATTTTATACATATATAATTTATGGTGATTTCTTATTTCTTCCTTTTATATTTCATAATTGAAATTTCATGTAAAAAGTATTTTTTATAAAAATTAAAATATCATTAATTAATGTTTGTTTTTAAAAAGTTCGCGTTAAAAATTAATTATTTTTAAAGTATCAGTTTTATTTCTAATTACAAAATTATTTAAATTATTATAATTTAGTTCATGTTTAGGAAATGATAAAATTGGAAATTCATGTTCAAAAGAGATTTATTCGTTTTACTTCGATTTTCATGCAAATTTAAAAATGATCTGAATATAATTTAAATGTTGCCTGATTTTTTGAATCATTTCTGAGTACTGTGTAGCTTTTTCATAAAGTAAATTGAATTGTAAATCATTTTCTTACATAAACTAATATTTTTGAATTATATTATATTACGTGTTGAAGTGGAAAATCAACGATGCATTCATGTGAGATTTGACAAAAAAGTTGTATAGAACGAAAAAAAAAAAAAAAAAAAAAATGAAAATTTGCACAGTATAAATATAATAAGATAAGGTGTCATCAAAAATGTTAAAAAAAAAAAATAAAAAAAAAAAAAAATAAAAAAACGGGGTAACCATGCGCTAGATATTAATTTATGATTTTTTGAAGTTTTAGCCCATGCTAATTTTAATAATTATTTTTCTCTCTTATCGGATGCACGGTCACGGATTCTAAAATTTTTATCGTAAGTAGCTGTTACTATACTGTATTAACTTTTAAATATCATCATAAAGTTTGGAATTTTTCTTTATAGATTTTGAGATTCACAAGCCAAAAATGATATATTTATTAAAAGGGCAAAATAGAATAAAATTTAAGTATATCAAAATTATTTCCAAATTTGAAGTTTGTTTTGTCATACAGTGCACATTTTATTACACCATTATCGTTTAAAATAAAATCTTTAAAAATAAATCAATATTTATTATTCCAAAAGATATTAGAGAATAAAACAAATTTGTTTTCTTATTGTTATGTGTTCCTTCTTATAGATATTATTAGATCAATAAAACACTTTTATGTGGCATATGCATGGAAATTATGGAAATACGTATGACATTATACTGTCCCTTATGCATCCTTTAGTTAGAGAGAATTTGTCATTATACATTATTCTTGTATATACTTAAAAAACAAATATTTACTATCAACGCACAAATTTTTATGTAGAGTACCTACAGGGTGCAGGGTGTTTGTTTGTATTCATAAAAAAAGTCGATGCCATATGTGAGCACTAAATAACGTGGTAAAATGACTCATTTTGCGAGTGTAAAACAGTACTTTGCAATATTTTGTGAGCATTAATGCTGTTAATATATTAAATTAGAAATTCAATATGCGAGAAAAATAATAGCAACAATAAAACTAACCGATTTCTCAAAGAAAATAGCCAAAAAGACTACCGGCGATTGACCGATACTAAGCGATATTGCTCCAATATGGCATCGAAGCGCTTTTTCGTGCATGAAATGCATTTTTGAATAGAGCATTACTGTATTTTCTTGTGTAGCATAATTTTAGAAATGCATAGTTATACACTGTACAATATAATATGTATATAATTCTCTACAGTACGACTACTATTTAATGTATTGTAAAATAATATTGTCAGAATAAAAACTGCTACCGTAGTTATTACGTAATATATTTTTGTACTTGCACCTTGCACTTTAAATAAATTATCGTATAAGTGCATAAAAGTATTAATTATTTTTTTTCCTATAATATGCTTTTGTTTCGAAACATTTTGTCTTTCGATGCAGGAGAAAAAATCAATAACTTTTATTCTTGAAATTTCTATGTTTAAATTTTAATATAAAAATTGCGTAATAATCATAATAATAATAAAAAATATATATATATTTCTAGGTCAAAAATATTCTTTATTTTTCCTTATTGACAATTATAAAAACGATATCCCATATTATATATGCTCCACAAATAATGTAACGGGATAAAATATCCTTGAATATACATTGTAGATAAATAACATATATTTTAATGTTTAAATAATTATTGATCTTTATTAAAATGACATTTTTATTTTAGTTAAATATCTTTATTATTTGTCTTGCTTATACTATAAGGTAGAAAAACCATTAGTCGGGCGCCATGCACCGTATTTGGAAACTTTATAAAAAAAATATATCACTGATTTTTATTTTTTGTATATTCTTTCAGGAACATATGTTTTCTCATGTTATTTTTAATCACATTTGTAATAAATTTATTTTTTATTTATATACTTTATTACTTTAAGGCTTAATAAACAATATATGATCAGCTAATCTTTAAAAGTCGTAACAGCAGAATAAATATTTATTTTTGCACATGGTGATACATAAGAATAGGACAAATCTTAAATACTGTATGAAATTTTATTAGAGACTCGCTTTTCTATTTCTATTTCTTTTTAATTGTTTTTTTTAACGCTCATAGTGTGGATCCATGTTTTTTTTCTCCCTTATCTTCGTTTAGTCCGTGTTTTTTTTTTTTTTTTTTTTTATCATATAAAGTAGATTTTGCTATTGCCATTAGCTTAAAATGGTCTGAAAAATGATTAAATGATTAAAAAAATATATATACGTCAAAAATTGATTCATTGATTTTTTTTTTTTAGTCTTAAGTTTTTAAATATACTTATTTTTGTTTTACTTTATTTGTTTTATTATTGAGTCATTAGTCATTATTAACAAAATACCTATATGTTAATTCATCCCTATTGACTAGTAAAGGAACAACGGTTTTGAGGCCGACTATAAGCGATTTCGGTCACATCCGCTTCCGTTTCTGCTTACTACGCATGCGTATTAATTCGAAACGGAAGCGGATATGATCGAAATTGCTTATAGTCGGCTTCAAAACAGTTGTTCCTTTATTAGTCAATATGTTTATATAAACATGTTTTATGTGTCATTTTTATACATTTTGTTATACTAGTACTAGTATAGGATATCTTCTATCAAAATCAGGGTGTACTATATAGGGTTAATTCTTATCCAAATAATGTTTGTTCCAGAAAATAATTTGTTAAATTCCAAATAAAGTAAATATTTGTGCTATATGATATAAATAGAGTGTCAATTACTTTTTGTTGTTTGAAATGATCCGGAACACGCGATCCAATTTATTTTTATCTTTATTCTGAGAGAAATCGGTATTAAAAATCCGGATAAGTGTGTGTATACGAACAAGATCCGAGCTGATTTTCTACAGAATTTATTGATCCGTATTTTAAAAAAAATCGTGTGGATTTCGACAGAGCACAATCATAATTGTTTATTTAATTTTAAAATAGCAATACCGTATTACAAAAATACAGTATGAATTACGTAATTTATTTGATTTAAAATTTTAATGTTCAAGGGGAAAAAAAAAAAAAAAAAAAAAAAACAGTACCAAATAAAAATAATAGATACGTATATTAAAAAGTATTTATGCAAATATGATGTAAAAAATGAGTAATTTGTTTTTAGCATATATATACGAGGTATACTATATAAATTTTATTTTTATTATTGTATGACGAAGGTGTAACCAATTTTAACATACAGTATGACTATTTGATTACATGAGTGTCAATTTTGGGCGTCGAAAAAAAAAAAAATTAAATATACAACTTGGTTAATATAATTTTTCAATTTCACCTCTATTCATTTTATTTAAAAAAATAAAATAAGTAAATAAATAAAAAGACCACCATCATTGTGTTATTGTGTATTTTATATAAAATTAAAGGTCCATTCCAGCCATAAACTCAATTTAAATATTTTTGTGGTATACTTTATACATACATGAGTTTTAAAGATTTTTTTTTCACCAATTATTGAGACTTTTTTTTTTCAATGGTTGCATTTTTTTTTTTCGAATTTATTGTTCATTATTCATTAATTAGCTGTATATGCTGCCCGTATAATATACATTATTGTTTAAAGCCATAGACCACATAAAACAACACGTGCTTTTTAATGAATAAACACAAAATGGGATCTTCAAAACTGATGACAATTTTTACCAGAATGTTACTGTAACCCCACGAGAGAGAGAGTGAAAAAACTGTAAAGTATGCAATTTGCGTAAAAATTCATGTGTATGACGTCATAAACATGCAAAAATTAGAATGAAAATGTTGTGCGGGTTGCATAAATCGAATTTTCTGATCACTGCTACGGGGCTACAGTTGGGTTTTGAGACAAACTAATGTTATTTTTGTAAATCCCATCAAGTGTTTTGTGATATAAATGCTTATGTTTTTCTCTGGTCTATTCCTTTAATAGAATATTCCAATGGAGGTTATATCGGTGTAAAAAAATGCTTAAAAAATTATTGTTGCTTAAAATACGTAAAAGTATGTTTAGTATTTCTCATTTATATTTCTCTTGAATCGGTTAAGTAGTTTGATCAACAAATCGACAAAAAAAAAAAAAAAAAAAAAAAAACTTTTGCCTAATAAGCGTAATGTTAAATTAGGGTACCCTTAGCTTTTCCCGCGCGATAAACCGATTATAAGCTCTATTTTTAATTGATATTATTTTGGTACACCGAGACAAAATTACTACCATTTAATATAACTTTGTTACTACTATAGTTGCAGGTGCATGAATTATGTAAATTGCAATACGTACACATTGATCTGGATCAGGTACTGATATACACCATTATCAAAATAAGAAGAGAGGTTATTATAACCGAATGCACCCCCTTTTTCTCGGATTCTATAAGCAAATTATAGAAATAAAATATAACACGTATTAACTTGATCACCTGTAAATGTTTGGTGTGTATCTGTGGAAAATTGTTTTAGAAAAAGGGGGTGCATCTGGTTTTAAAAATCGCTATTCTCATTTTTCCCAGGGTGCATAGTCACCTAATGTAGGTGACATGTCATCTAATCTAAGTGAGACATATTGTACAGTTTACCTGCATAAAGTATAGTAGTACTTAATACTTTGTTTCAAGCTAATGAGCCTATTGTAATTGCCAAATTCATATGCACCTCATGGTATTAGTAGTAATTTAATTTTTCACTAACTGTAAGAATTACAAAAACTATATAAATATACCTTTATTAATCAATGCATAAAGTTCCGTTAAAGGAATAGACCAGAGAAAACATAAGCATTTATATCACAAAACACTTGATGGGATTTACATAAATAACATTAGTTTGTCTCAAAACCCAACAGTAGCCCCGTAGCAGTGATCAGAATATTCGATTTATGCAACCCGCACAACGTTTTCATACTAATTTGTGCATGTTTCTGACGTCATAAACATGAATTTTCACGCACATTGCATACTTTACAGTTTTTTTTACGCTCTCTCCTGGGGCTACGTTAACATTCTGGTAAAAATTGTCATTAGTTTTGAAGATCCCATTTCGTATTTATTCATTAAAAAGCACATGTTGTTTTATGTGGTCTACGGCTTTAAGAAAATATACAATGAAAGAAATATGTCGTAAAAAGGATATAATTTTATTTAAAAATATCTAGAAGCGTTTCTTTTAGGGTTTAAATATTTCTTAACCGTTCCTCTAATAAAAAGATATAACTACACAGATAAAGTCTGTTTTTTTTTTTTTTTTTTTTTTTGTCACCTTGCTGTCTTTATTTGAGACTGACATTATTATTAAATCTCTCTTTTTCTCTCTCTAGGTGGTATTTAATAATGTATGTAAAGATCATATTTCTATGACAAAATACATAAATATTGAACTTTATTGGTTTATATTACAGACAGGTAGCTAAAGATTAAGATATCAATTTTTTTTAAAGTAAATAAATTTAATAATAATTTTATTGTTTATGATTTTTTTTAAATTAAAATTTCAATTTATTTTGTTTACAATAATTTTTTATATATTTTTTAAAATTATATAAATTAACTTATAATTAATATATTTTACAGATTTATTTCATTACATTTACATGGTTTTAATTTTCAATTTTTAAGTTAACTTTTTATAATTATAATATATAAGTATTTTTTATACTGTATAATATAAGTATTGTCATAACCTAGCTGTAAATTTTTTTTTTGAGTGGATTGTTCTGGTTGTAGAATTAAGGGTTGTATTGTACGAGATAACTAGAATCGCCTAATTTATAAGGAAAACTTTGAAACTTCATGATCACATTTAATAGTTAATAGTAACAGATACCTATGATAACATTTTCAGAACCCGTGAAATCAACAGATAATAGAACATTATTATTGAAATTGAAATGTGCTCTTAAGGGACTTAACACTTCAATGTAATCACAATTTAAAATCTAGCATGGTGACCCCCAAATTTTTTACATTTTTGAAGATACATCGTAATGTATCGCTTTGCAAAATTCCAGATTTTTCTGTCTATACAATTTTTTAGTCAAATCCCGCAGTACCTGATTTCTCGCCTTCTCCTAAATTGTCGACTAAACTGCGAGACATTAAGTTATGTGTTAATATCCTTTTGAATTTGGAAGATAAATGCAGAAGATTTGGTGTTTAAAGCAGTACGTATTTCATATTAAAATTGTTTTTTAAGCGATTACATTACACTACACTCATTGAACTTCTTAAATTCTCTTTGTTTCCTTATAAATAAATTTAATATATTCGATTGAATTTGTTAAACTGAATGACAAAATTTCTAATTTTATGACTATAAGATACAGATAACATAGAATGGTAACAAATAACACGGGGCTTTATGAGATAAAATTATCCCAAGCACTTAAAAAAAAAATAATAATATAAAAAAAGCCAAAATAAACATTTTATTATTTATTCCTTTGAGTAATCACAGTAAAAAAAAAAAAAAAAAAAAAAAAAAAAAAAAAAAAAAAATGCACCTTTAGGAAATTTTGATCATCATTGACATTATATAGCTTGTTCTGTAAAGTATAGTGAATCTCAATAACAATGATTAGCTGACCAACAAAAAAAGACAAATTCATTGGTTGATCTTGTTTTTTGGAGCCTATAAAAGTGAGTCGCATGTTGAGAATGGAACGTTTTTTTTTTTGAAAAGTTTCGTTCATTCTTATCAAGTTTTAAGTTCTAATCGAAGAAATAACAATGATCCACCATAAAACGTAGTAAACAGGTAATGACGTCATAATCAGATGTTTTTAACAAAGGAAAATTTTCGAAGCTGGCTCAAGAGTTGTGTGTAAAACGAGCTTATAATGTCCATGCCAGCCTTATAAACTTTAAAAATAATTCAGCTAAGATCTTATAGATGAAAACTCTTTTACTCTGATCATCCTACCTACATAATACAATTTAAATTCTCTATTGATTACAACTCATTATAAAAACATATTCAATTTAAAATGAACAAAACGAATATATGTATATATTTTATACATAATAATATATTTAAAATAAAATGAAGTTTTTTTTTATCATGTTGTACAATCTAATTAAACATTCAATGCGTAGGATTTAAAGTACAAATTATTACGATCTGGTCGCAATGAATTTTAAATTACTAATGAGACCTCAAACATAAGTTAAGATGTTTTCATTTTTTATTATAGATTTATTTAAATTTTAAATATATAATATCATGTTTTTTTTTTGTTTTTTTTTTAACTAAAGTGTATTACTTTTTTTTTTTTTTTTTTTTTTTTTTTTTAATATTTTAAGTTTTTACTATACATTGTTATAGAATTTTAAACAACAATTTTATCAATGGAGTTTATCAGTGATAAAAATTCTTATATTATTTAATGTACAGTACAGGGTGTATGCGCATAAATTCATGTGAGTGCTTTTTTTTTTTTTTTTTTTTTTTTTTTTTTTTTTTAATTTTTGATATAAATTTTAGAACCTGTGACCATCTGGTAAGAGAGACAAAAATTATTAAAATTAACATGAGTTGTTATGTATGTGGACCTAAATTTTAAAAAATCCCAAATTTTGCACGGAGATCGGTACAGCCCAATTCAACTTTTAATCAAACCATCCTCAGTATCTCATTTCCATAGCCTTAAATGATTTTTAAAGTATTCAGAAATGTTTACTATAAAAATCATTCTTGTTCTGAGGCTTAAAAAAAAAGGAAAAAAAAAAATTAAAACTATAATAAAATTAAGTATACTCTTTTGCCCGATTGATTATAATAGTAATACTACAGTATATCAAACTGCAAAATTTTATTACTGTTTTCTACCAATACATTTAATGAAAATAATAATAAAATAAAATTTTGTTTTAAAATATTGTAAAAAAAAATAAATTCAAAGGAATATTAAAATTTTAAAGATTATTTGAAAATTGCAAAAAGCGAAAATGTGCTGAAAATAATAAAATTTATCAAAATTTGAAAGGAAAAAAGGAAAGAAATAATAATTTTAATAAAATTTAAATTTTCCAATTTTTAGAATAGAAGATAGAAGTGTAAATAGATTATTAGCACCGTTTTAGATTTTCATTAAAATATGACGAGACACGCTCTGAAATGGATTTTGATAATATGATTCTGTGTCAAGACACATTTTAAAAATATACAAATACAAATTGTATGCATATGTAAGTCATTGCCATTACAAATTATTATAGTCATCGTCGAGTGCGCCGTCTCTTGAATTTTATGTGTATGCACACTAACTAACACTTTTAAAGTTTTGTTATCCTTTTTTTAGTAGTTTTTTTTTCTCAGTACAGTAAAATTTAATAAAAATCCCACTTTTTTTAAATTTTATTTTTTCCATTATCCTTTATGAAAATTTTCAACCTTTAATATTATTCAAAATGCTAATATTTTTCCTAATAAAACTCATATTTTAATATTATTTTTCTTGTTAGAAAAAATGTTACGCCATACGTGACTTAGCTTTTTATCTTGTTAGGTCAATATTTGACAGCAATAATAATAAAAAATAAATAAATAAACCTCCAAATAGTGTTGGATATATTATTATTATTATGTTTTATTATTTATTATTATTATCACAATAAAATATGGTTACTTTTGTTATATAAAAAAAAGTAAATATTATTGTTTTTTGTAATAATTTAGAGATATGAAAATAATAGATGTTGCAAGAGTTACTTTCGTTTTAGATCTAGTAGCATAAATTTTAATTTAACAATAAAATGAAAAAAAAAAAAAAAAAAAAAAAAATAGACACGTTAAATGAAAATAATTTTGTTATTTAGACTGCTCATTTAAATACATAGAAACCTTTCAAGTTTGTGTGTTTTTTCGCAGGATTTTTAATTATTTGAAGTATTTATAAATCATAGCTTTGAAAGGTTAGTGTTTGACGTCATAGAAAAAAAATCTCTAAAATCGTTGGTTTGTTTATTTATATTGTTGGTTATTTGTTTTTTGTTTACAACAAAAATGAATGACAAAAAAATGACAAGTGCATTCAAAATGTAAACAAAATCTTGATTTTAGATCCGTTTCTTTGATGACGTCAAGAAATACACTTTTATGTTAGTAATAAAAATCATTGTAATTAAAAATTTTACTTCTAATTAAAATAAGGATCCAGAATTAGGAGAGGACTATGATTTTTATTTTGCGTGTTCTAAAACGAAGAAATTATCATGAATCGATTGATGTAAAATTCTGTAACAAATTGAGTTCATTAAGTATTTTAATTATCTTTTAAAAATCGTTATTTGGTCTCAAGGGTGGTAATTTTTTCGGTGCCACTCATACAAAATTTAACGATCTTGACGTCATATCGCGATTTTAAAAATAACCTAAAATACCCAATGAGCTCAAAAATTAAATAATCGAAAATCAATCGATTGAAGACGATATACTTTCTTTCAAAATATGCAATACAGCCACCACTAAATTTTGCTTCGTCTTCGTAATTCATAGAGTAATTATATTGAATGAGATATGAGGTGCATTATTACATATTATTATTAGCAGTTATTATTATTTTTTATTATTTTATAATGACATACATTAACTGCTGGTTTTATTTGAAATTACTTCATATAAATTAATAATTAATAGATATTTTGTATTTTTTGTTTTATATGTTATTAAAAAAAACTAACACACTTTAAAAAATATAATTAATAATAATAATAATATAATCTAATAAATATATAAATAAATAAGTTATTAATTATACTGATAAAAATAGTTAAGTTTTTTCCAATTTGAGCTGTTTTGTTGGAATAAAAAATAAAAATAGAAATTTCTTGTATATATATAGTTATTTACATAACGTAAACTATTACCGGCATATATGTTGGCATAGAGTTGAAACTCTAGTATTTTCAAGATAATAAATTTTATATTATAAAATATTACGCTTCAGTTATTTGATTTGATAATAAATCTTAGTGAAAAATTGCAATGGCCGAGATAAATTCTCAACTGTCGGTCGAAAGTACAAAGGAAAGAAAAAATATTAAACTATAAAATGACTTAATACACACATTATGAAACTTAAAGCCATAGTCCACATGTAACAACATGAGAATAATTAAAAAATAGTTGGGATCTGCAGAACTGATGACAATTTTTACCAGAATATAAATGTGGCCCCACAAGAGAGTGTAAAAATACTGTAAAGTATCCTATTTGCGTGACTATTCCTGTTTCTGACGCCAGAAACTGGCAAAGATTAGTATGAAAATGTTGTGCGGGTTGCATAACTCAAATCTTTCTGATCACTACTACAGGAGACAAACTAATGTAAGTCCCATCAAGTGTTTTGTGATATAAATGCTTATGTTTTCTTCTGGTCTATTCCTTTAATACTGATGTTAATGAGGTTCTTCGTTGCCTAAAATAAATGTTATAGAAAAATCTAACTTCTTGTATACTTTAAACGACTACCAAAAGACGCAAAATATTGTAATATTTTAACCCGTATGGCTTTAGATAAGTATCTGATCTCATTTATATGTGTTTTTGTATGCTTGCTTTTTATAATAAAACCTATATGAAACTGAAAAAACTAATTTCAATAATTTTTATCCATCTTTTCTGATGCTTATGAAATCTGAAATTATTATTGTATTTATAGTTATTGCCAATTACTTTCAAATGAATAAAAAAAAAAAAAGTGTAAGGGATTGAGATACTATTATATAGTATATACTCTATGTAATAGCAACATTTGATTTGTATTTCTTACCTAAATATTCTAAAGGAACTCATTTTATTTATTTATTTATTTATTTATTTATTTATTTATTTATTTATTTATTTATTTATTTATTTATTTATTTATATTATTATTTGCAATGAATTTCTCTAACACAACTTTTACGTGGAGAAAAAAAAAAATTAGTCGTTATTTGGATTCTTGTGTGAAAGTTACGCGTTATTATATAAATATATCAACCAAAAGTTTTATTAAAAAAAAAAAAAAAAAAAAAGAAGTTTAAAATTACTCTCGACCTCTCTCATATACATATAGGTGTAAAACAAGACACTATGATTAAATCTCTAACACGTACTGTATACATATTATACTATATAATATAACATTGCATTTTTTCTACGCTATATATATAAATTAGTTTTAATCGTCACATGTATATAAATTTTATTATTTTGTAATATTTTTACGTTGTTCTCCATAAGACTGCAGACACAAGGTGACACAAAGGTCATATTATATTATGTTCGTTATAGTCTATGATCTTATTACCTCTTACATACATACCTTTCTCGTTTGCATACAAAATATAATATATTGTAAAAAAAAAAAAAAAAAATTGTTCCGGGTTTATACAGAGTGAACCAAAATTTGTATGTGTGTGTTACTTCATAATATACGCTAAAAAATTAACTTGTTTAACTTCTATAAAATTGTATGTAGGATGTATAATGGCTGTAATGCTTGTGGAATAAATGGAGCTTCAAAATTTGTTTTCTTTTAATTCAATGGGTACTTTAAAAGTATTGTACGATAGAATTTAATGACCTTTGTTTTCCTTCTCTTTTCTTATTATTAAGAAAAATTATACATATTATTATATGTATAGGCTTATGTATCTCCCAGAAAATATTGTCAACCCCTTCATTTTTTTATACATTATTTTTTATTTGTATACGTACATTATACTTTTGATAAAATATACGCCAGACAAAAATTTCAATGCCTTTGGCCATCACATCATAGATAAGAGTAAAACAAATTATACGCATTTATAATTTCAAACGTTCGTAAGCAAAAATATATAACATGGTTAACCAATAATGTATACATACAGATATTCTTTTTTAATGCTTAGAGATATCGCTATGCAAAAATGATAACATTTTCTTAGCTGATAGCAGTCGTATTCATGTAAATAATAATAATTATTATTTGTTTTTGCATATTGAATAAAAATTTACTATACACAACACACTATTTATTTATTCGTCTCGTAACAACGGTTTTGAGGCCGACTATAAGCGATTTCGGTCACATCCGCTTCCGTTTCTCCTTACTGCGCATACGCAGTAAGTCAAAACGGAAGCGGATATGAGCGAAATTACTTATAGTCGGCTTCAAAACAGTTGTTCCTGTATCAGTCAATTATACTGTACAATATCATAATGTACTGTATTATAAATAGCCTCTAATATTTACATTATATTTACGTAGATTTAACATTGATGATTTTTTTTTTCTTCAGATCTTTATATTTAATAAAGCCCAGGACAGTTTTATTATAAATATAGTAGGAGGAAAAAAAAAAAAAAAAAAAAAAACTTACACAGCGAAAAACGAATTTGATCCCTAAAGTAAATATTAAGAAAACTATAAACAGATGCGTAAGATCATTTCATGTGATCAAAAGAGAAAAGTTCAATATACTTTAAATATTATTGTAATAAAACAATTGTAATGTATAAAACATTTGGTCCACGCTGTATTATAAAATATATTTCATGCTTGCACTGTAATTATTGTAATATTGAAAAAATAAAAAATAAAAAGTTTTTGTCTCTTGAAAACTCCCTTCTCTTTCTTTCTCACGCTCTTTTGCTTAAAATTATTTCATATTTTACACATTTGCAAGAATTATAAGGTTACACCCAAAACTAATAAAAAATTATTACTGTATTATTTTATATTCATTTAATTTTATTGTAATTTTTTTCTTTTTCTTAATAATAATTTTTACTTTATATTAGGTTCAAAAATTTAAAATTTATTTCTTATAGACAAGCTTATTTTATTATTATTTAATAAAGTAATAATAAGATTTTTATTATTATTTTTATATTTTTAATGATTTATTAAAATAGATATTCTACATTTTGCATCTTAGAAATTGTCATTTATTTGATAATATTGAAAGAGCTATATGTTATTTTGCTTCCTTAAAAGTATAGTGGCAGTCCATTATCATTTCATTATAAAAATCAGTTAAAAATATTTCATTGAAGGTTATGAAATCATTGCATAGGTAATGAAAAATTGAGCTCCTTTAGAAATTGCAAAACTTTTTTTTTTTTTTTTTTTTGATAGACAAAATTATTTACTATTATATTTGTTAATTTACATAGTTAAAAAATACTAGTTTTTTGTTTATGTATGTTATATTACTCCTTCGTGTCAATCTATTTTTGTTGCCAACTCTTAAAGTATACAATTTTATACTTAGATAGAGACATCAAATGTCAATCTAATCCATATTTGGTGCCTCAAATGTATTGATTTCCTTTCACGTCAAAATAAAATCTGAGTGAGCTTAAGTGTTAATTTCATATTCAGTTTTAATTAAAGTAATAGTATATGTTAAGATAATATATTTTATTTGTTTAATATATATATATATATATATATATATATATATATATATTCAATATTTAATCAGAAGTGTTATGGTGTACAGTATTTATTCAAAACGCAATAATTGCCTGAATTGAAAATAATAATAAAGAATTAAGAGTGGGGTTTAGGCTTTAATCATATCAGTATGGTCTATGACCCGCTCTTACACCTGTTTGTTAAAAAATGTAAGAGAGTATTGCAATTGCATTTGTATAAAAAAAAATACAAATAATAAATTGAATTTGGATATACTACTTATCATAGACTTATGCTACTTACCTATTATACAGAAATGAGAGAGAGAGAGAGAGAGAGAGAGAGAGAGAGAGAGAGAGAGAGAGAGAGAGAGAGATAAAATATATTTTATTTATAAAGAAGGTATAAAAAAATTCATAACTAATGATTTATAATCGCTACTGTACTTAAAATTATTTTGATTAATTATTTTGACGTTTTTACTTGTTGGTATTCGATGTTTAATTTTTATTGATACATTTGGTATTGATTGTGATATTTTACAAATCCTATAGTGTGGTTTCATTCATATAAAAGTCGATGCAATATGTAAGCATTAAATAACATGAGCTGGTATTGGATGATGACATATTTTGCCAGTTTAATAATACCTCAAAATATTTTTGAGAGCATTGGTGTTGTTAATAGATTAAAATGTGTTGTCATGTATGCGAGAAAAATAACAACAACAAATTAACTGATTTCCCAAAGAAACAAAAACGATGTTTTTCCTATTCTGAGCAATATATGCTATTCTTTGCTCAAGTATGGCGTCGAAGTGCATTCTCTTGCGGTTTTTGATGCATAACCTATATAGGATATAATTAATAGATGAAAGTATTGAATAACATATTCTATTCCTTTAATCCAGTCTAGTTTGTGTTTATATATATATTTTTTTCCTTCTTACCTCCCACACATAAAAAACAAGCTAGCGGAATTATATATTTTAGGTCTCAGATTTCAGACAGAAAGATAATAATGTCGTCAAGCCAATACTTTGGGGTCATTAAAAGTGACACTGATTTGCACGCCGTGTCTAATTTTAATTTAATCCCCTTCTCCTTGCTCTGTCTCAACCTTTTGCTAATATTAATCTTAATTTTATTTACATCATTATTTTCTAAACTTTAAAACTTAAACATGTCTTAATCAAGGAGAAAATAAGTATAAGACTTGGGGAAAAAAAAAAAAAAAAAAAAAAACTTTTTTGTATTTTTTTTTTTCAATAATAGAATTAGAAATTATTGTAATTAATTGAATTTATGAACACTAAAAAAGAACAAAAAAAGAACAAAAATTAATAATTATTGATATTAATAATGTTTTATAATTAAAAACTATTAAAAAAATTGAAAACGCTCGATTTCTCATTATTATTATTATTATTATTATTTAATATTTTTTTAGTACTGAAAGACTGAAAGACCATTTAATTATTTTTTAATATACAACGAGAAGCGATACACAGTGCCTACAAATGCTTTTATTGCATGGTAGTTTCATCATTCAATAGAATGTGTAAAATATATATTTTCAAAATTTCATTAAAAATATCAATATTATCTTTCAAAATCCAAAATAATAAAAATAAAAAAATCATCAAATTAATTGCATAATTTTTTTTCTATATTTAAAATTTTTCTTTTCAATAAAAATAAAAACTAAAGTTATATCTGTATATACAAAATACATTACAAATTCCAATAACTTAACATGCTTAGTGCTGTTATGTGCTATAATTTCAATATACAATAAATTTAATTCTTTTCAATATTCATTAAAAAGCATTAAATTTTCATTTAATCAAATTTATTACATAGTTCAAATAGTGCTCCGTGAAGATAGGCCATTAATATTTCATTTATGTATTATTAAAAAAAAAAAAGAGAGAACAAAAAAGCTGTGTATATTTATGTTCATAAAAGAAGAAAAAAACGGATAGACATATTCAATTATGTATAATGATGTCATATACACATAATAATTTACCTTATTTTCTGATTATATTATTAACTAGTTGAAGTATTTACAGTTTAAAATTGCCATGTTTATGATGATGCTTATTTGTAATGCTATTTAACATAATTTCTTACTTTATTACATGAAAAAAATACCGCTGATGTCTTGAATAAGTTATGTATATAATATAGAAAATCCGGCTCTTTATTATAATAATGATTACTATATTCTTGTTTATATTTATCATAACTTACAGAAAGAAATTGTTAATTAAAATTTTCTATATACATAATATTTTATAAGATATTGTAAAACGTTTTTTTTTATTTTTATTTTTTTTAATGTTTTCATTAATTTGTATTATTTTTTTATATGTTACAAAACATTTCTATTTCATGAAATAAATTGTTTGTTGTCTGTTTTTGTTGTTGTCTGCTTTGTATGTATTTATATTATTTATTTATTTATTAAGTTAATTATATTTAAAATTATTATCTTTGTTTCAGGCACTTTGTGCACAGCTACCAGAAGAAAAAAAGTAAGTGAAATGTTTCAATTTCCACAATATGAATAGAAAAAAAAATTAAAATTTTATTTAAGATAATTTTTTTTCCCCAATTAAATTAATGTCACGCGGAAAAAAATAACGAAGCAATAATTATTCTAGCTCAGTTTCAGCACAATTTGTTTAATACAGCTTAATTTATGCTATACTGCATAAAAACTATGTTGAATAGTAGCATTGCATAAATATTATTTTGTACAGCATAACTATATCAATGTTGTAATTTACCATCATTTATGCTATAATAAATGCAGCATAAATAACGTATTTATGTAGTTAGCGTTGATGAAAAATTATTAAAAATTTCTATCATTGCCACACACACTTAAAATAGTAATATTTCTCATTGAAATATTTCTGGAAATATTTCGTTATAGTATAGTTTTCTCAATAAACACCA
>OX439133.1:16483391-16599955 GCA_949318235.1 Ecdyonurus torrentis
TATAAGACATATTATTTATTTAATTTAATTTTTTATTATTATTATTGGGGGGAAAAGTGGATGCATTCATACTATGCAAGTATACATGCTAATATCTTGTATATAATATTATTATTATTATTTTTTTTTTCATTAGTTTTCCCAATTATATGCGTAGCGTTATAAAATGGTAACACGTATAATAATTAAATTATTTATTAGCTTTTTTTTTTATTCGTTGAGAATCGAGATTAATAATTGTTATGAATATGATTAACATACAATAATAATAACTTAATAGTCAAATGATTTCTTTCAATTAAAATTAAGTTTAAATCCAAATATACTTGTTTTTTGATTAAATATTTAAGAATTTGTTTTTATTTTTAATATATTTTATTTTAATGTGACATTATTTACATAACTATTTGTTTATAATTTGTCGTTTAAAATCAAATAAATTTTACTATTTTTTATATATATACGGTATATAGGCGTAAATATTATTTATGGAAATTTTTAAGGTGTTTTCAATTTAGAATTTTTATTATTGCCTTTACAAGTAAATTTATGTTTGGATAGAAAATTTATATTGGGAAATTTCTGTTTTAAGAAAACCGTTATTATGGATTAGGAAATAATTTGAGTTTGTTTTAAAAAAATAGAAACACACACAAAACGTTTACAGTGTTATCAACGTTTTTGGTGTTTTTATTTTCCATTGCTTTATATTATTTTTGCATTTATTTATATACACGTGTAAAAATAATTATGTAATAATTATGCTAGCTTAATGCAGCAACATTAAATTAAATCATATCAACATAATTTATGTTAAAGCAATTATACAGTATACTATACATAGCGTATAATAGTTAAGATGTTCAGCATAATGTTGTTACAAAATACCATAATACTACAATATAGCAATTATTTAATTCTGCAGAAATAACTTTGTTTGTTTGTTGTTTTTTTTCTTCCTTTTACTAACTTATTAATTAATTAAGTTAAACTTTACAATTTATAGGTACCATGAATTTAAGATTTGGCATACATTTCAATGCTAAATTTGAAAAAAAAAAAAAAAAAAAAAAAAAAAAAAAACTTATATGAAAATAATTTCTTGTAAAAAATATGTGTTATTATCTCCTGTCTGGTGACAAGGCAAGGTCATTCGACACCATACTCGGTGAGTGTAGGTTGCACACCAGCAGGTCAAAGGTCAACTCTTGGTCACTGAGATACGCCCAGATCTTACTGGCGCCTCATAATACCTGAGAGTTTTTAACCCAGGCGCCCTTTAAGATATTGTATAGGATCTTATTATGTATCTAGTTATCCTACACCTTATATACATACACGTGACATATTCAAGTGGAAATCTTCTTTCTTTTACGTCTTCTTTCTTACGTATTGTGTCAAGTTTTTTTTTTTTTTTTTTTTTTTTTTTTAATCGGCATGTATACTGTCATGACTTTACATTTTTTTTTTATATAGAATTAAATTTGTTCTACATTTCATTTTTATAGTTTTAGTGTATAGTTTATATGTGTATTATATAGTTTTTCAATTTAAGATTCAAGTTAAATACTTGAGAATTTGCTAATTGTAAATTATTATTTCAGCACTAAAAAAAAAAAAAAAAAAAAAAAAAAAAAACAGTATTAAACTAGAAATGTTCGTATCAAGAGAATTTTACTTCTCTTATTAATTTAAAACACATAACATTATTTGTTTATAAATAGAATTTGAGTTTTATTTAAATTTTTTTTTTAATCTTCCCCATATGTGTATATAATCTTCATTTCCCAAAAACTTTCGTTATTTCTGATAAAACATATATACTTAAATTTGAACTTCAAATTATAAGCACATAAGCTAAGGAAAAAAAAATTAATATGACTGATTAAAACATATAATTTGTTATAAATAAACAAGAAATATACGATGAATTTATTATATTTTATATTATTATGTAATCTATCAAGTGTCATTTATTAATATTTTTTTTGATTCAATATCCAATTTTCAAAATTCTTTAAACTTTTTTTTTTTTTTTTTGCTTCTAGTTTTCTGCACTTTTTTTCAATTTGAAGTTGATCCTCTCTCTCTCTCTCTCTCTCTCTCTCTCTCTCTCTCTCTCTCTCTCTCTCTCTCTCACACACACACACACACACACACACACACACACACACACACACACACACACACACACACACACACACACACACACACACACACACACACACACACACACACACACACACACACACACACACACACACACACACACACACACACACACACACACACACACACACACACACACACACACAGAATCAGTTTGTCGGTCCCATACTCTTCAATAAAATTTATGCTCATTGCATAAATATATTAATATATCTTTACTATATTATACTAACAAGTAAGGAATGATTTCAGGACTTCCTGGATAATATTAGATGGAATCTCAAAATATTGGATGGAATTAAACTTTTTAAAGCTTATATATTTTTCAAACTATTAAAATGACTCTATATAATATTTATATATTTTTTACTAGATTAACTTTTTATGTTTTATAATTTTATTCTTTTTGAAAGTTTATTTGTATATAAACATTTTTTTCCTTTTTTCATAACATTACATTTATATAATTTGTAATTTTCTTTAAAACCTATACTTGATTTTTTTTTTTTTTTTTTTTTTTTTGCATAACATGAAAGATCATCCATCAAAATGTATGGTGTTGAAGTCTCAATAAATCTCAACATGGGCAGCTTCATGATATATGAGTTAAAATAAAACACACAGCTCAATTTCAAGTATTTAAATGTAAGATTAAATATACTTGTGTGCGCCTCCTCATTAACTCCAATATGAATAATTTTTGTAAATAAGAAAAATTTTAAGGCGGCAGTTATTAAGTTAAAGTTTTTACATATCTCATTTTTTAAAATGATAATTACTGTATGTTTTAAATTTTTTATTTTATAGATATACAAAGTTGTAATACTTAAAATTGTCGAACAGAAATTTGTAATTTTTATACATTTCTACAAAATTTTGTAAGATTTTTTTATTTGTCTCCAACATAATAAGCTTTTATATTTACAATTTTATTAGAAGTTTTAACAATAAAAAAAAAAAAAAAAAACTAAAGTTTGGTTTGTATATTTTATATAGATTTTTTTATTACTTTCATTGCTTACAATGTTTACTTACTTTTTTTTTTTTTTTTTTTAAATCCGAAATTTTATGCATATTTTATAATTTTTTTTTTTTTAATTTTTAAATAATTGTGTAAGTTATTCGAGTAACTTAGCACTTTTATTTTTCTCTACGTATGCAGCAATACATAGCATTATTTATTTTTAAAATGGAATTATCTTATACTGTACATTTTTTTCATTTGTTCCTTCATTTCAAAACATCTACATCTCTCTCTCTCTCTCTCTCTCTCTCTCTCTCTGTCTCTCTCTCTCTCTCTGTCTCTGTCTCTCTCTCTCTCTCTGTCTCTCTGTCTCTCTCTCTGTCTCTCTCTCCCTCTCTCTCTCTCTCTCTCTCTCTCTCTCTCTCTCTCTCTCTCTCTCTCTCTCTCTCTCTCTCTCTCTCTCTCTCTCTCTCTCTCTCTCTCTCTCTCTCTCTCTCTCTCTCTCTCTCTCTCTCTCTCTCTCTCTCTCTCTCTCTCTCTCTCTCTAACTGCGTCTCTGTTCCATGAAAATTAATTTTCTCGTATATTAAATATCTATCAATATTTGCAAAGTCCATTACCATTTTAAACATGGTAAATAAATATAATATGGTATACCGAACCTAAAATTTAAATTACATTATACAAATACAAACCATTATAAGACGTTAAAAAAAATAATTATATTCCTTAAGGCAACTGTTTAATAAATTGAACAATTTAAAAAAAACATCACATTTCACATTAAATTAAATTCAAAACCTATATTTACTTTAAACTTAAATAATAGTAATAAAAATAAAATCATCTAAGTTAGAAAGTTGATTTTTTTTACATTATTATGAATCATAAATACACTTTTTTTTTTCGCTATGTGTCTAGAAAAAAAAAAAAAGAATACTTATTATCTTATGGAAGACAAAAATCAGTAGGTGGGCACGTATATTCGAGGTCAAAGGTTAACTTGAACGGTCACTCCGCCCAAAGAGATTCGTCCGCCGTCTGCAAGGCGCCAAACTGTGTGTGCTATCTTTTTTTTTTCTTTAAAGTCGCACTGTTTTGCAAAATATATACCGCCGTATGATTTTTTTTTTCTTTAGGAACAATATTAGTTTTTGAAAGACAGAGATATTCAGAGGTAAAAACTATATTATGTAATTTAAAAGGTGAGGGTAGAATGATGTTTATAATTAGAACAAATTATATGATTTATTTTGTGTGAAATTAAATTATTATTGTTTTTCTTTAAACGCCAATATTCATTATAGGCTTGAAGAAAAATAATTTACAAATAGAAACCTTAATTTATTTATTATAATTTATTATTGCTATATATTATGTGCTATATATACGTACTATGGTGCAAAATTTTGTTTTATATAATACGATTGTCAATTTCAAGTTAAAATCTTGACTATTATTTACTATTAACTTGAATTTAAATTTAATTGAAAAGCATTTTTTGCAATTGCCATAAATATTTTCGAAAAAAAAATTTGTACAATTAATTTACTTTAATAATTTTTTTAATTACAATTGCTTTTCATTTTTGTTTACTGGATAGATTAAAAAAATAATGTTTTCTTATCAATTTAAAGAAACTTTATTTTTATTAATTTCTTTTCTTGTTAATTTTCTTTTCAAAGTGTGTTATGTGTTCTAAAATAAAACATTTATTACAATCAGCATTTTCCACAAATTTACCAAACACCGATTCTCTTTAAATCCTCTGTATTTTTATTACTTGGACCCTCAGTTAATTTAATATAAATATTTATGATTGTTCTTCAAACATTTAAAGAAAAAAATAAAAAATAATAAAAAGTAGAAACTTTGAGTAAATATTAATTTTATTGTTTTTGTGTGATCTTATCTATTTAAAAAGAAGTAGTATTTTTATAAATCATTACTTCGTATATATATATACATAAAAAAGATTTGCATTTCTTAAGCGATTGCGGAATCCGATCAAAGAGTTTAGGCTTTCATGAGAAATATTAATTTATGACTTGCAAAATTTCTTGGAAATTTCATTTGAAAAAGGTTTTTGCTACCCTATATATTAAATATTATGATTTATTTTTTTGTAATATTTTTTAAACTGGAATTTGATATTTAGGTTTTAAAATACTTTTTTGCCTTTATTATTATTATTATTATTTATATTCTGTTTAACATGTTTTTTTTAAAGCTTACTTCTGAAGTAGAAGTATTATTAATAATAGTACGTGAAAATGTATGAATAAATAAAGAGCACAACATATACAGATTTACGTAAATGTATATGGTTTAATACACAAGGAAAGATTAAATTACGTAATTTATGATGTATTTATGTCATTATAGCATAAATGATGCTACATTAGAATAACATAAATAAGTATGCTTTACATTATACAGTATTTGCAACATAATTTTTATGCTATGTTAACATATAGTTATTAAGAAGTGTAGCATATAGTATGCTGCACAAACAAAAATAAATACGCTATATAGCTCATTTTCAGCACAATTTGGTTCACTGAAGAATAATTTATGCTATAGCATAAATTATAATTATTTATATACTAGTTCACAATTTACTGTTACTATATAGCATAAATATTATATTGAACACCTTACTTAATTGTATTGTTCTTCTAATTTAGCATCATTTATGCTGTAATGACATAAATGTAGCATAAATTACGTAGATACATAATTAATCTAGATAATTAATATATGCATGTAGATATCTAATTAGTAAATTAATTCAGTACATTACGTTTGTATTGAACAAATTGTACTGTACTGAAAATGAGCTAGCACAAATATTACGTATTTATTTTTGTCTGTGTATCAAAATTAATCAAATTAGGTTCAAGAGAGATTAGTGAGAGAAAAATGTAAGAAAAAAAAATAACAGTTTTATTAGAAAAACAATAAAAACTATAAGGTAAAATACTTTCTCTCCTTTTATAGATTGAATGCAATAAATTTGTTAATTTTAAAGAGATGCTCACGATTTTGAGCTGTCATATTTATCACATTTTGTTTTTCCTTGTATGATAAAAAGACTATATTTGGGAAATATAAATTCAATTATGTTATTCTTTTTTAGTGCAGTGGGGGTCATTATGTTTTTATTCCTATATTTTTATTTTAAATTTTTGTAAACAATTTGAAATTTTAAAACTCAAAATCTTTATCAATAAATACATAATAATAAAAAAAATAAAAAACAACAACTAATAATAATAAAAATAAGTATTTTTAACTTTTTTCCTTCCATTTTTTTTTTATTCTTATTATTCTTATTTTTTTCTAACTATGTAATTCCTACTAACTTTCATCTTGATTTTTAAACAATAAAATATAATTATTTAATATAATAAAATTTTATGTTTATCATTAACATATATTTAATAATCTCTTTTTATATAAAGTTCACACTTTGAAAACGTGTGGATATCATCTATTTATAATAAATCGACGCCTCTTCTATATTTTTAACACTAAAGAATAAAGTGTGGATAAAATCTAAATCCCGAAAAAAAAAAAAAAAAAAAAAAAAAACGACAACCTACATATAATAAACATAATCATGATCAAATTATATAGTAACTAAGTAGCCTATTGTCTTGTAGGATTTTTTTTTTTTTTTTTTTTTTTTTTTACATTCAAGCAACATATAAATCATTGCAATTTTATCTCAATAAATAATCTATGTATGTGTTTCTGATATAAAATTTTAAGTACAAGCATTAAAATACAATATTTCATATCTAAGAACTTTTATATCTCACCGCATTATATATTTTGTTGTATATTATAATGTCTATTATCCATGCATGGAATTTTAAATTTGCATTTTTTTTTCTATAGTAGTTTATAATACTGTTAGAAATATTTGAATTATATATTATTTTATTTGCTTTTTTATTTATTTAGTTTTATTATTTATCTATTTACTTTTATAATATTAAATTTTTTCATAAGTGTATTATTTTATTAACCGCACAGTAAATTTGATAATAATTGCTATAGATTTGTACATTTTAAAGGATTTTATTTAGATGGCTTGTATCTCCGAAACTTGCAAACTTTAGGATGCCATTTTAATGGTTAATAGTAAATAGCTACCTATGATAAAATTTTCAAAACCCGTGACCATTAGATAAGAGAGAAAATAACCATTGAAATTAACATGGGTTCTTATGCGGGACTAAAACTTTAAAATGTCATAATTAAAAATCTATCATTTTTACATTTTTGAAGATACCTTATCGTAACAACTTATTAGTTAAATCCCGTAATAATTAAGTGATTAGCCTTAATATTTTTTGATGTGGCAGTTTAAATGCGTAATATTGGTTTTATTTGTAATTATTTTGTAAGTAAAAACGCCTTACAAAAAAGTAGAAAAAAAAATAATTGTGGTTCAGTTTTTCGTTTAATGCAAATATTTTATTTGTTCATGTCTGTATTTGAGATACTTGAATTATCAATTTATTTCGAAGAAGATTTATAATTTTTTGGTTAACAAATATATTTGTGTGCTAACGAATTTCATAATGTTATTAATGGAAGTAATCTATAAAATATTGGTGTTAAAGTAAAAATTTAAAAACATTCACGTAAAGAAAAATAAAAAAATAATAATAATAATAATAATAATCAATTTCGTAATTTATAATGCATTGTAATATTGTATAATGTAATAATGCTCTATTTTATAGAGCTGCTATTTTTGAATAATATAACTAGTTATGCAGTACATCTTAACTATTATGCTATATGTATTATAATAATCGCTAGCCTGGTAAAGGAACAACTGTTTTGAAGCCGACTATTAGCAATTTTGCTCATATCCGCTTCCATTTCGACTTACTGCGCATGCGTAGTAAGGAGAAGCGGAAGCGGATGTGACCGAAATCACTTATAGTCGGCCTGAAAACCATTGTTCCTTTATTAGTCATACTGTAGCAGAATCGATAGCTTTATTGAGCTAGCATTTTTATTCGATTACGTGTATTTAATTTGCTCCAAGTAAAAAAAAAAAAAAAAAAATCCTATTAATTTTTTCTATATTTTAATTAATTATTTAGTATAATATAAAGTTAAATAGCAATTTACAATTCAAGTTTGAAGAAATTGGTTCCTAGATTTTTTTTTTTATTTTTTTTTTTTTTATTCGTAGTTTACAGTAAAGTTCGAAATATTGAATACAGATAGAATTATATTGTAAAACAACCTTCAATTTAACACAAGTATAATGAGTTTAATTAATTTTTTTTGCATTATCGTGATTAAACAAAGATCTTTGCAATTGATAAATTAAATGTTAAGCAACTTGCCGAGTGATAATTGTTCTTAATCGTGACTAATTAAATATCAACCTGTTTTCTCTCTCTCGCTCACTGAAATAATAATAAAGATAACTTATTTTCTTTGCAGTTTTAATTTACTGATTTTTATATTTTTTATTACTAGATACTTATTGTAAATTTGTTTTTAATCGAGCTTTTAGCCTTCAATTTTATTACTGCATTATTTTTTTTTCTTGCTATTCTTTATTTACTATTGAATTTGTGTTGATTTTTTTTTCTTTCGATTTTTTCATGTTGAAACCTTTTTCTTTGAAAATAATATTTATTTTATGATTTCATGAATAAAATATATTATACACAAATTAAAAGGCTGAATTATTATTACTAATTGTTTTTTAATATATAAATATACATTTTAAGAGGTCACCTTGGCACGTTTTTAGCTCGCAGTCCGAATGATTTGATCACTTGTGCTAATTTTTTGGCATCACAATAATGCTTCATTCGAGTAATAATTTATTTCCACACCTCTCAAATTTATGTTAAATTACATTGAAAATTATAACCATCTTTAAGTACATTATATATAGAAATTTAATGAATATATTTATATTATATATAAAAATAATTTAGTAAACTAATTTTATATTTTTATACCTTTTTCTCTCTCTCTCTCTCTCTCTCTCTCTCTCTCTCTCTCTCTCTCTCTCTCTCTCTCTCTCTCTCTCTCTCTCTCTCTCTCTTCACTCTCTCTCTCTCTCTCTCTCGCCAAAACTGAAAAAAAATCATAAACTTTCATTATATATATAGATGATTAGTCATATTATAATAAAAATGTGATAAAATCTTATAAAAACCTTTCAAAAAAAAAAAGAAGATTAATTTAAAATAAATGTCCTTCATGTTATAAAAACTAAAAATACAAATGACATATAGAAGTGTTAAAAAATTACCTTTTGTTTTTGAAGTTTATATTTATGAAATACAGTTAGTCATATTGTGCGTGAAAATAATAAAAAATCATGTAGAAAAAAAAAAACTTTTTTATTTTTTATATGTGGGTTTTAAAACTTATTATATGTCTCTCACGATTTTTATGTTCTTTTTTTTTTCTCTCGTATGTTTCAGGTTCACCCCAGACTTAGTTATAGAACTCCTACCATCTCTAAGGATGATAATTGATCTAACTTTTACATCTAAATATTATACACCAGAGGTAAGTTTATAATATACTCTAATTAATGGGAGTGGTCAAAGTTTCAATATCTTTTAGATTTTGAGCGTCTATTACCCTTGAATTTGGTATTATTGTATATAATGCTAATTATGCGTCAACTATCAAATAATATAAATTTCAAAGTTAGTCACCATTAAAATAATGGAAAAAAATTGTAGTAATAAAAGTATAAATTACTATTGAGCTTTACGAGATTAAGATTTATTTCAACTCGTAATTCAAAATGTTGGATACTTTCTTTATTAGTTAGTAGTTTCCTCTAACAAAGTACCTTTTGGTGCTAAAATGTGCTACGATTACTTTTTTGAATAGTTAGCTGATCATTATTATTGATTGAATAATAGTCATTCTCTTCTTAAATCTTTATGTACTTTTTTTTTTCTTCTATTTTTTATTGTGTGTATATAATATCATTAAGATGAGTCTAGAGGAAATTATAAATGGTTAGCTATTTACTTCATTTTTTATTATAACTGAAAAATAAAACGTCTGAAAGAATGTAAAATCATACAGTGACGCATTGCAGTTTTTATTTTAAATTTTAATGGTGTTCCTCTCTCTCTCTCTCTCTCTCTCTCTCTCTCTCTCTCTCTCTCTCTCTCTCTCTCTCTCTCTAATGCCTAGATAATATTAAATTATTTTTGAATTTGAAGTCTTTGAAAACACATTTGACATCTCTGTTGTATCGCAAACCTTCATTTTCATCACACGAACTTTCTTTAAACGTTTCAGTTGCTACATAATTTCGCTATAGCTTTAGATAAAATATATAAATATGTATTATTTGAAGAGGGGGGGGGGCATTTTGCGGATTAATATATTTTATAATTACTGAGTGAAAATTGTAATATAACTCATCTTGATAAAATCGGTAACTGATTCGACATGCTGCAAAATTTATGACCCCTTACTTATTATTTTTATGCAACTTGTTTGGCAGATATGATTTAGGGTTGCATACATTTCAGGCAATCTTAAAACTATTATTTGTATTGAACCGTAACGGTTATTTTTATATAGTATTTTTTTTTTTTTTTTTTTTTAAAGTTATTCCGATACAATTACTGAAATTGTTAGTGAAAATCTGTTCATTAATTAAATATGAAGATCTTAAAAAGCACTCTTAATTTGCTGAGCTGTAAATAGTAAAATATCAATTTCAAGTTAGTAGTTATTAATTTTATAAATATGCGAGACGAATATAGCGTAAAATATTGTTATTAAAAAAAAAAAAAAAAAAAAAAAAAAAAAAAAACAAAAAAACTAATTGCAATTCAGTAAACAATTGAAACATGGACAAAAATGAATACATAATAATTATTCTAGTAGCTGGATTAACCTAATTACTGGATTCATATAATAACAGCATAATTTCTGCAATATAATAATAATAATAATAATAATGCATATAGCATAACAAATATGTTGTACAACATAATTATTTATATTATTTTAAAAGAAGCAAGATTTATGCCATACATGACATAAATTTAGCATAAATTACGTAATTTCTGGTATCCGTGTGCTGAAAACTTGGAAAGCTTTACTGTGCATGGGCGAAGTTATATTAATAAGACTTTGTACTGAAAAATTGCTAGTGTCAAAAATTGAAAATTTTCTTGTACACGTGTTGACGAATTACTTCTCATAATTTTACATTTCCACCTTATTTTTTTTATTTTTTCGTCTCTCACTTTCTCACGCTCAATTTGAAGTGTAATGTATAATATAGAATATGAAAAATAAGGTTACGAGTACTGATTATTAAAAGTATCATGAGGTCATTTAAAATATGCGTATTTTTTTGTTTTTGTTTTATAGATTTTAAATTTGATAAAATTTGACATTATATTAAATTAAAATATTTATTATGTAGTTATTTATTTTGAAATTATATGTAATATTTTACAGATGTTGACCTATAAGATAAAATATTTAGATAATAGATCATACACCGTATTAGCTCAAGAAAAAAAAAAAATCATATAATATATTATACGATTTATAATATACTTTCGAATAAATTCTTCTTTGAAAATTGTACTAATTAAAATAAGAATAAAATGCACTTTTTTAATGAAATTTATAAAATAAGGTTACTTTTGTTAATTTAATTTTGAAAATTCAGTGCAATGTCATAAACAACTTCATGATACTCTTATACACTGATTTTGGTATGCTATAAGTAGCGCTGATAGTGAGTCAGCCAGAAACATGAGGTTGTCGTTTCACTGTATGATTATTTTACATAATTTGGTACCGTACGATAGAACTAGAGAACTTTAATAAGAGAAGCGCATTCCCACAGATGTTGGCTTCCCGTGCAACATAGGGTCACAAAGGGTTGCCTATGTTCGCAGGCGGCGTTCTGTGACGTCACTCGGCCAATCAAAAGCTCGGATTTTAGGGGTACCAATGAAATCGCGTAAACGTTTTTTTTTTTTTTAGCTCGAGATTTAAAATCGAGTAATCTTAGGATGACCGAGGATTGAAGTGTTTCTAGAGCCTTGTTAGAGACTTGCCTACTTATATTTCGCGTTTTATTATCTTCTTTGTTAAATTTGAAAAACAAGATTCTATTTTTACTGTTTTATTTTGTCACGGCAATAAATTAAATACGATCGCACACCTCTGTATACCAACTGCCGTCATATTCCCCGCATATCTATTTTGTTCTGCCGTGTTGTTTGTAATATTTTCATCTGAAGGAGACTATTGAATCAATTATTGAAATTTCAGTTTGAAAGAGAGGAAAACAAATAATAAAAAAATGAACACAGGGCGGAGAGAGAGAGAGAGTCTGGACGGCAGCGGGGCAGCGCTTTTCCTGCTTGCTAGAACTTTATATACAGATGGTTCATACGACATTCTCATCCTAGCTTGGTAGCTCTGTTGTCTACGCCATGGTGACATGATCGCAAGGTCAGAGGTTCGAATCCATCTGCTATTTTCCTTATTGTTTTTTTTTTCTTCTTTTTCTTTTTCATTATTATATATATATTTATCATTAATTATTATATTACACAATAATAATTCAGTTATTTAATTTAACAAAAGGTGAAAAAAAAATTTAAATGAGAAAATGTTGTACATATACACGCATTGTGTTTAATAAAAAAAAATTATTTCCTTTTTTTTATTATTTATAAAATTAAATAACTGGATTATTATTGTGTAATATAATAATTAATGATAAATATATATATAATAATGAAAAAGAAAAAGAAGAAAAAAAAAACAATAAGGAAAATAGCAGATGGATTCGAACCTCTGACCTTGCGATCATGTCACCATGGCGTAGACAACAGAGCTACCAAGCTAGGATGAGAATGTCGTATGAACCATCTGTATATAAAGTTCTAGCAAGCAGGAAAAGCGCTGCCCCGCTGCCGTCCAGACTCTCTCTCTCTCTCCGCCCTGTGTTCATTTTTTTATTATTTGTTTTCCTCTCTTTCAAACTGAAATTTCAATAATTGATTCAATAGTCTCCTTCAGATGAAAATATTACAAACAACACGGCAGAACAAAATAGATATGCGGGGAATATGACGGCAGTTGGTATACAGAGGTGTGCGATCGTATTTAATTTATTGCCGTGACAAAATAAAACAGTAAAAATAGAATCTTGTTTTTCAAATTTAACAAAGAAGATAATAAAACGCGAAATATAAGTAGGCAAGTCTCTAACAAGGCTCTAGAAACACTTCAATCCTCGGTCATCCTAAGATTACTCGATTTTAAATCTCGAGCTAAAAAAAAAAAAAACGTTTACGCGATTTCATTGGTACCCCTAAAATCCGAGCTTTTGATTGGCCGAGTGACGTCACAGAACGCCGCCTGCGAACATAGGCAACCCTTTGTGACCCTATGTTGCACGGGAAGCCAACATCTGTGGGAATGCGCTTCTCTTATTAAAGTTCTCTAGATAGAACTACCATGCCATAATTATTGACGATCGATTTTTATTAATGTTGCCTCTCGTAGTAACTTTATGAAATAATTAATTTTTTTTATTCAACTCTCTCCCCCCCCCCCCCCCAAATCTTAAACGAAAGAAAAAATAAATAAAATAAAGACTAATTGTAAGTTTAAATTTTTTTTTTTTTTCATCCAATACAGTAATTTTTTTCTTTTTCTTTTATCTTGTAATCTGATTTACGAATTTCAAAAATGTTATATACGCTCATCATTTTTAAAAGCTATATTTCTATCAAGAGAGGGAGAGAAAAGAATAAAGTACAAACATGTAATGATTAATTCTTACTAATAGGTAAACTTTTATTATTATTATTTTTTTTTTTAAATACATAATTTTTTGTTGCCAACAATCAACGAATCTTTGTCTTTATTAAAAAATATATATTTTAAAATTAGTAAAAGTGGAAGAAAAGCTAAAATTTATGTATCATTTTTATAGGAAATAGGTGGCTTTAAATTTTTACGAATATATTTAATGGCTTATAGTTATAATATAAATTAATTAATGTAATTTTAGTTTATAATTGTGTCTCCTTTTTTTATTATAATTTTTTTTTTCTGCATATAGTATAGTATTTATTTAAAAAAAAATTACTGTACCAAAGTTTTTGCAATAAGTTTTACTATAAAATTCGATTGCATTGTTGGAATAAACCATAACGTATACAAAAATAAGAATATATATAATAAAAATCAATAAATTAAAACAAATTAAAATATTTTAAAAATCAGGATACAGCTTACGTTTTTTTAAAAAAACACGTGCATTGTTAATGGTAAAACCCTTTTTATGAATAAAAAATTAATCTAATAGGATTTTTTTTATCGTAGGTGGCTTTTTGTTGAGACATTTAAATCAATTATTAACAATAATCAATCAATCAAGCTATTTATATATACACATATCAATATCCATTTAAAAATAGACATTGAAAAATATATTTGCTCCATATATAATACACGCTAATACTCAAGGATTTGGTTATTTAGATAAAAAAACATTAATTACTTTTGTTCTTAAAACGTCAATGAAAAATAACAAGATTAATTATCACAGTAAGAGGCTCGGACTGGGAAAATTATTTTCCAGAATTTTAAATTTGGAAATACTATGTTTACTTATTGAATTTTAAATGCTCCCATCATGCTTTAATTGTTATAGTAATGAGACGAACTGATGAATACATGAGTTTATTTACTTATTGACTTTTTTAAATTAATTATTATAAGTTTTATGTTAATTATATTATAAAAATTATAATATTATTATTGATAATAACTCAATCATTATTTTATTATACTCTTCACTGCTTTACTTAAGATATATTGCAATTTTGGTAAGTTGGGAAAAAAATTAATAAAAAATGTTTTTTTGAAAATAATTAAAACTGAAAATTAAGATTAAGTTCTAAAGGCAGAATAATCAATCATCATTATAATCAACAATTTTTTTAATTGAATTAACTTGTTATTGTTATTATTTTACGTAATGTTTAAGATTATTGTTGAATACATTTTTTAATTTGTGTAATTTTTAGCTAAAACGTTAGTAATTACTGAAATTCTCAAAAGCAACGAAAGAAAGATATAGCAATAATAAAAAGGATAAATAGATATAATGAGAAAATCACTATAAACTGTAATATACTATAATAGTATACTAATATACTGTAATAGTAATATATTGTAAAATGAAATTAAAAAAAAATAATAATAATAATAATAAAAAGGCCATAGTTGCAGTCATATGAAGTCTTTTCTTTAACGCAACGCTCCATAAAAATATGATACAGCAAAAAAAAAAACGAATACAACTTGTTATCAGTGTCTGCAAGAGAGAGAGAGAGAGAGAGAGAGAGAGAGAGAGAGAGAGAGAGAGAGAGAGAGAGAGAGAGAGAGAGAGAGACGAAAGAAAGAAGGAAAAGAAAAGTAACACAAAGGATATAGAAAAAAGAATTTATTCTGGTTAGAACGACCCTAACAATATGTAATGTAACGTATAGTATAATTTAATTATTATTTAAGATTAAATTTTACGATTGCGCGGGCAATATCCAATTACATGACTATAATACAATGCCAAAATATAATTGATTAACTTGTTATAAGTGATTGAGATATTTTATATCTTCTGACATTTTATATTCTATTGTTTTTTATTTTAATATAGCAGCTAACATATTTTTTTCTAACCAATTTAGACGTTTCTTTTTTTTCTATACTTGTCAGCAACTAAACTAGATTTTTTTTTACAGCTCTGTTCGATTTCTCACTGTAGTCATAGTATGCAACAGGTCTTTAGCCTTCAGCGTGTTAACTGATTTATATTTGTATATTATAAAAACGCATAAGATTTTAGCTGTAGAGTTGTTCATAGTTATTTGAGATTAAAAGTGATTACATTGATTTTAAAGACGTTTCCATTATCATTTTTTATGTGTGTGTTTTTTTTCTAATATATCTGATAAAAAAGTTTGCCTTTGATTAAAAAAAATTAATAAAAAATAAAGAAGCCAAACACCAACAAATAAGAAACAGACAGACAGAAATCGTTTATTGATATTAACATGGCTCCTTATGGGCTTTAAAATTCTATACAGTTTGTAATCAAAAAGGTTTGCATATAGTACAGCCTCAATTATTTTTATTCTTTTATCTTCTCTTGCGGTATCAACACAAGACGATAAAAATGTACGGGTAAAGAACTTAAAATATTACGAAAAGTTATACACAATGAAAAATTTCTACATTTTAAGTAAACTTTTAATGATTTAATTGAAATAACTTGGGTTTCTTATTAATATTCTGAAAATATTTCCGTTCAGTTTTTAAAAATTGCCTTCATACTTCTGATATCTTACTATGCTTATTTTTTATGTATTGCATATTTTGCAATTTAACGCAGTTTAACAGTGAAACACATTTTATGAAATATTTATTAGCAAGTTTGCATGGCGTATTTTACTGATTTACCAAATCTTTTGCTCATTTTTACAATGCTTTGCTATCTTAGTTTGAATTATTTTATTAACAATCACTCGAATAGAACTAAATAAACGAACGATTCTGTTCTCTCTCTCTCTCTCTCTCACTCTCTCTCACCAAATCACTCAATCACACTCGCCAGGCGGTCCTACTAAAAAGACAAAAGCTTGAGAATGACTTTCATTTAACCTTTTTGTTTTAATTTTAATTGTTACTATAAATCTGTCTTAATCTTTTGTTTTTATTTCACACGTATTTAATAAACATAAATTTTTTTTTTAACTTTAATACACGTAAATCGATTTTTGTGTTCATTTTTTTTTTTTAATTATTTAAAATATTATAAATTTTAGATATGAAATTAAAATTATATTTTTATCATTTTTTTTTTTTTTTTTTTTTTGGCTTTCAATGTATCTTATTAAATATATATAAATAATTTTAACTTAAAAACTATAATATAAATTAATTTGTGTCCACTAAACGTACATAATATATAAGCTTACACGTAACATTGAATCACTTTCAGCTGTTCCGCTGTTGTAGACGTTAGATTATAATATTTCTATAACTAATATTAAATTAATGAATAATGATTGTTGCATAAATATATTAACATTCGTGAAACAGAATCTATTGAAATCTGGAGACATTAAAATTAAAACATCATCCATTCAAGTAATATAAATTATAGTTATACATTTCCAGATTCCCTTGTTTGTCTTATAACTAATGAACACATCAAACGAAATGGATATAAACCAATAACCTCCAGATGTTTTAATGAAATTATTTACCTTTTACAAATATATTATATCGTCAACCAATAACGCTATAGACTTAAAACTTGAATTAAAAAAAAAGTATGCCTTATTATTAGCTTTAATTAATTTTCGTTAACAATGTCTTGTATTTTTAGGTGTTCAACGATGCTGGCTTACGACATGTCAAATTACTTTGCCCTGGACACAATGTCCCCGATAAGAACGTCGTCAAACAGTAAGTACAATTTAATATATAGATTATTAATTACAATTATCTTGGATCATAGATTTATCCTTCACAAAATCTATAAAAGATATTGGTATTTTTAAAATGAAATCTTGTAATTTTTAAATAAATTTAAAGTACAATGCTATAGCCCTGCAAACTTTAAATGTAAATAAATGTTAAAAAAAATCGATCACTCTAAAAAAAGAAAAAAGAGTGCATTACTTTAGTTACGAATTATAACTTATTTAAGACATACACTTTTCAGTTATTATGAGTAACTAAAATTATCAATTTTATCAAATTATTAAAAATAGCTAATTTCAGTTGTTTTAAGTTTTGTAAAGCTATTTTGAGCTAAAATAGCTATTGTTAATAATTTGCTAAAATACATTAATTTAGCTGCTCATAACTCATTATAACTTAAAACTGATTATCTTAAATACGTTAATATTCGTAGCTAAAGTTATAGTGCACCGTTTTTTAGAGTGGTGGCAAACAATTCTTGTGCCATACAGTAAATATAATTAAAAAAAAAAAAACGTTCAGCACTTTGAAAAAAATCTAAAAAAGAGGTAAACGAAAGAACAAAAAATGGAATATATTTTTAAGCTATAAACTACACAGTACACATTGTACGTATACAATACAGTTTAGTACTGTACATTATAAAACAATATAAGGACTCAAGTCTTTCTTTTCATTAGTTGTTAAATAATATTACCATTTACCTTACATAATGAATTGTTCTACGAAAGTTTTACTTAAATGACTAAACTCAACCTTCTCTATTTATATGTTATACGTTGTATACCATTTAAAATAAAATGTAACTTTATATAACAAATCTCCTCTTTTTTTTTGTACGATTAAAATGATTGTTTTCGCTTTGTTTCTACGATGCATGTTGTGATATCGACTGTGAAACAGTAGTTACAGTTCAACTTACACAAAGTAGCGATGTCAGCAATGTCAGAAGGTTGCCAAGAATGCAAAGAAATATAAAAAAATATCACACCTCAGAAAAAAAAATGTGATAATAAAATTTTGAAGTGACTACCTTTATTTCTGTCAGGGCGTCGCGAACTTACACATTTCAAAGTAGATAAAAAATTTAGGTACAGTACAGTCGAGTTGAAGTTAGAAACTCAAGTCTTTTTTTGTTAATATGTATATATTATAGAATTGAAATATGTTCAAAGAGTATTCATAAATACTGTGTATTTTTGAGAATGACATTATAATAAAAATCATTTCAATTCAGAATTTAAATAAAAATTGTTCCATTTATTATTATCGATCGTAATTCCAGTTTTCATCATTGACGATTTATGTCACTGATGAGTGAGAGTAACATTCCTGCAAACCAAAATAATTCTGGGATTAATTTGAAATCCATTTTCTTTTATTGCAAACCTCTATTAAGTGTTATTATTATTGTTTGATGTTATTGATATTTTAACGAGTAAACTAAAATTGATTTATTATTTTTATTTAATTTTTTTACCCCCTCCTGATGACTTTTTTTTTTTTTTTTTTTTTTTTTTTTTTTTAATGAAAGCAAAAATGTAATTATACTTCATAAACGATTGCAATATTCCTACACAGATTTCTTAAATAATTAGAAAATTTTTCACTATTTTAAATGTAATTTTAAAACATATGTTTTTCACTTATTGTCAGGTGATTGTTATCGCATTTTTTCGTAAGTCGTCCTAGGCTCCCATTATCTGGGGAAAAAAACACAGCTAAATTAACTAAAAATCAAGCTCTTTCAGAAAATACATCACAAGTCTCTCTCTCTCTGTCTGTCTGTCTCTCTCTCTCTCTCTCTCTCTTTCAATTATTTATATAATCGTATTACCCAATATTAGGTTCTTAAGATGTTTACTACATAAAATTTCAAAATCACTACATATACCAGCATTGAAAATGTCAAAAATGCTGAGTTCATTGTAAACCTACCTGTATATTTTTGTCTCCTTGGTTCGGCTTAGCTAGTAGCTAAAGAAGTAGGCGCAAAAGTAACGTCGGCTTATCTCTTCAAGAAGAAGTAAATTCGCGCCATCGTGCTGCAGGAAATACTTGCTGGTTATAAAAATCTTACTTTTTTATTTGAATTTTATTTTCTTAAATTGGCGTGGGATTTACTCGTAAATAAAGAATTCTTTTGTTAACTGTATAAGTAGTAGTACTGCTTATATTTACTTTTTTTCCTAAGTAAATAATGATAGTAGCCTTTTTTTTTCTTTTTTTTTTAAGGTAATGTTTAAAAATTGCAGTATTTACAATTTTTTAAAAAGATAAAAACTTGTATGTTAATACTTTTTTAACTTTAATTTTTGAAGAATATTTTAATAATTCTGTTGATAATTTTCATTAAACTGTCCTAATGAAATGTACCGATTCCGTTCTCCACAAACACATTTTATTATTAACTTTAACTTTTCAGTTTATACATATTTGCAATACTCTGAAATTTTATTTAGCTGCACATAGAAATATTCATTAAGTTATATTTATATTATTATAATAATAAAATAATACATTTATTTTCAAATAATTTTGTACATTTATATATAATGCACTATGAACAATGTACAATTAGAAAATGATTTTATAATTTAAATATTTTAAAATTGCTATAAAATAAAGAAAAAAATTAAATTAAAATAGTTATATTGTTTGTTAAAGAATTAGAAAATTTATAAATTTTATGTTTAAAATATTATAAAAATATATTATTATAATTTTGCTTTAATAATTATTTTCTATATTGCCATTAATATTTATACTATTTATATATTTATAATAAATATAATTATTTATATATTTATAATAAATATAATTATATTTAAATTTCCGTTTCTAAACCTTATTATAATGATAGCACTAATTAGCATTTTTTTTCTATTGAATGACACCTACTAACTATTCCGTGAATTTGAGATATCAAAGCTACGACCCCCTGACAATTAACATTGAGTCTTGTGTCGACATGGTAACCAGCTGTATTTGCATTAGAAATAATCAATACAAATTTTATAAACTATTTCATCTAATTAGAGCAGAAAGAACATTGTCATCATTTGGCAGCTTGTATAATTTTTTTTTTTCCTTCTCCCCCTTCCTTATGCGATGATAACATTAATTTGAAATAAAAATTATTAAAAGTGTGAACAAGGATAATAATTTAGCCTATGGTTAAATTTAAATAGACATTGTAAAGTTTAAAGATTTATATTTGCGATATATAACATTAAAAAAAAAAAAAAAAAAAAAAAAAAAAACTAGGTGTTAGCACGAAAAACAAGGTATAGGATTAATCATATTGACATTATCACTATTTAAAATCATTGTATTGCGATTTTTTTTTTTACATAATGTTAATATATATAATTTCAGACCTTAAGAATTTATATATTTAAAAAAATGTTTCTTTTAGATGTATTATTAAAATATATAGTGGCAACATTTTTAAAAGATAGGATCAAATTAGAGCATTCAAAAGTGATCTTTTAAGTCTTTAATTTACTGAGAAATATATTCTTGTTATTCGATTTATTTTATTTATAATCATGATTTGATTTTATTGTGATCAAAATTGTTGAAATATTTTTTGCTCTAAAAGAATGTAATTAAATTAAGTAAAGTAATTTATTTACTTGAAAATAATATGTTACTCGTTTAAACTTGGAAAATAATATTGGTTTTTGAAAGTTCAAAGAAAAAACATTCTAAAATTATGGTTACTGTTTTATGCTATGGCTGAGTGGTGCACGAAGGCAGCTGACTCGTAACTCTGTACACCTTACCGAGTACAGATTGGAGCCACTGCTGGGTGCGTACGTCAAGTGTTAGAGTCAGAGTACAACACGTTGCACGATGCATGTTTACATGCATTCCATGACGAAGCACTGCATTCGGAAGGTGCATGATTGATGTAATTGCTTAGAGTTTCCACGGCTTTTCTAGGCTGCCATGGCGAATGCCATAGGCTGTGTATTTAGATGTCGATAGGACTATTATAGTTTAGGTTTAGCAAAAGAAAACAGTATAAAAAAAAGTGGCAGTGTTCAAGTGAACGTGTAACTTTATAATAAGCACATATTAAAAAATAAAAATTATACAATACCGAATAATTATTTTTGTATTCATACAATCATAATATAACACTTTTTTTTTTCTTCTTTTTTTATTTATTTTTTTATTTTATTATTATTATTTAACAAAACAATGGTAAATTAATGTGAGCTTATCGGTTTAGCGCGCAGGTTGATGCGAGGAAAGCTAAGGGTCCCCTAATTTAACATTACGCTTATGGGGTAAAACACGTTTTTTTTCTTTTTTTGCGATTTTTGATAAAACTATATATCCACCGATTCTGGAGAAATTTAAATGAAAAATACTACATAGACATACTTTTACGTGTTTTAAGCCATAGACATTTTTGAAGACTTTTTTAAACCGATAACCTCCAATGAAAATTTAAGAAATGCGATGAAAAATTATTTATTAGTGTATTATGATTTTGATTTTTATGTGGTGTTATTTGCATATAAAAATGAAAATTTGTTGATTAATAATATCATTTTAACAAATATTTTAATTTCAAACAATTTCTTATTATTTAACTTTGAAAGTTAATTGTCACTTTTTTTTAAGTGTGTACGTAAGAACGAAAGTTTTTTTTTTTTTTTTTTTTTTTTTCTATGAGGTAAAAGCAGCAACTGTCAGGTTTCTAATGGACCACACGCGAGTCAGTCGAGTTACTTATGAAAACATTGTATACATAATTCAACTCACACCAAAAAATGCCTCCAGTAAGAGCTTTTTTATTAACTCAACCGCGTACGACCTCATAGAGAAAATATATAAAGTATTATGGTATACTAAAATAATATTGTTTTACTTTTTTTTTGTTTTCATGTTTGTTTTTTGTGTAACTGTAACTTCAAATTTACTTCGATTTCTTTTTCTTAAAAAGAGCATTATTGAATATATAACAGTCATGTCATATCTTTTTAAACTTTAATTTGTTATTTATTTACTTATATATTTTTTCCTCAGTTACCATACATTTGACTGAATTTCCTTATAAATTGAGAAAAAGTTTTTGTACTCTTCGTAAACTTTGTTAGCAAAACCTTAAAATATGCATAATATCTTTTAGAGATGGCAATAGAAACTTCTTTCTTTTTTCTCCCAATGTATATTATATTTATGCCTTTTTTCTGTAATATTATATCAAAATATTTGATTTTAAGGGTTGTATATAGATGGCTTATATCTCAAAATCTAAAAAGAAAACTTCCCAATTTTATGATGTCATTTGAAAGTTAATACAGTAACAGCTACCTATGATAAAATTTTCAGCACCTGTGACCATCAGATAAGAAATAAATTAATTATTGAAATTAACATGGGCTCTTATGGGCATAAAACTTCAAAAAATCATAATTCAAAATCTAGCATGGTGACCCCCCAAAATTTTTACATTTTTGAAGATACCTAATTCTAATGTATCACTGTACAAAATTACAGATTTTTCTGTCTTTACAACGTTTTAGTCAAATCCCGCAGTAGCTGATTTCCCGCCTTAAGAAATAAATCAAATTTCATGTATTTTGAAATTTATCTCCTGTTAATTTTGATGTCATTTTTCAAAGCTTTTATTTTTACTGCTAACAATTTCAGCTTCTTCGCAAAAGAAATTATGGAGGGAATAATTCAATTATTAAATTTTAATTTCAAAATGTAATTTCAAAAAAAAAAAAAAAAAAAAAAAAAAAAATAGTAATAATAATAAAATTTGAGTAATTTACTTTTTCGTCGTAAACAGTTTCTTTTAGCTCAAACTATAATGCACAGCTCCATAAAATTCATATCAGTGTAATTTTTTTTTTTAACATTATTATTGTTATTTAATATAGCACAATATACCATATCACCATCTAGTTGTAATTCTAATTCCATTCATACTTAACATGTATTGTTAATGGTAAGTATTTAAATACTTCTTTTATTTCTACAGATTTTTTTTTCTTTCTTTCATTATGAACAAAAGACAATCATTATGACCTTCACCTCTTCTATTATTTTTATTTAAATCCAAAGAAAAAAATCTTTGCTTTGTTGTCATTTCATATTATGTATAACGCCTTTTTTTTTTTTTTTTTTTTTTTTTTAACACTAAACTAACAATGAGTCAAAAAATCCTTTTTAATTCATTGTAAAGTATAGGTTTTATATGTAATTTAAATACAAGTTATTTTTTATATATATTTTTAATTTTTAATTTTTTAAATGTTTCCTCTTTATTTTTTATTTAAAATTTCGTCTAAACTGATTAATTAGAGTTTGTAATTAATAATAATGATGATCCTCTTATTAATTCTTCAAAGCAAAGCAATAAAAAATGTTGATCTTATGGTTACAAGCAATGCTCCTCTGTATTGCTAAAGTATGTATGCAATGCGCAATGCATTTTGTTGGTAAAATTGGTTATTTGTTTTTGGTTTTTGGTGATAATATTTAAATATTATGTTTTGTGCATTTTTTTTTTTTTTTTTTTTTTTTTTTGCAAATTTTAGTATCATTTTAAGAGTCCATAAAGAAAATAATGTTTGACAATTTTTCATCTAAGACATAATACAAATTGTAAGAGATTTTCAGCAAAATAATAGAGTGTGTGGATGGGAAGTAGCATTTTTTTTTCTATCCAGTCATGTTTTCTGTATTAATACTTGTATATAAATTCAAAGGATAAAAATAATATTAATAAATAAACTACTGCAGGCAGCCTGCAGCTATAAATATATTTTTACTCAATAATAAATTTTGAAAAATATTCATTAAGTTCTGCTCATTCTAATAATTAGTTAAAACTTTATAAATAAATAATTGTCAGATTTATTGATGCTTTTTATTATTTTCAGCTTTTTAGCAATCAAAACAATTGGTAGTTTTACTCGATTTCTGTCATTAAAAAAAAAAAAAAAAAAAAAAAAATACTTGATCAGTGTATTGACTATTGACATTGTGCAGTAAATATAATAAAATGATATAACGATTGTATTGCTACTACTAATATCGAGCCCATGGTCTAGTATAGACAGCTTCAACTCAATACGTGGGAGATCAGCATTCGATTCCAAGCCACTACTTTTTTATTTATTTATTTATTTATTTATTTATTTATTTATTTATTTATTTATTTATTTATTTATTTTTTTTATTTTTTTTATTTTTTATTTTTTTTTTTTTAACCAAGATAATGATGGTGCGAGAAAGTGATGGTGCAGCATTCGGGAGACATTTGCATGTATATGCAGTGTGTGTCAACCAACCCTGCTCTTCAAGCAAAATTGATTGCTATAATAATACCAGGTTGGAATCATGGTCCTGTCTTAATAATTACGACCATGTATATAGTATGTAACCAGTCTGCAAAGACTAATTGACTTGGTTATGTATGAATAAGCCAATCGCGCTAAAAAAAAAAAAAAAAAAGAAAAAAAAAAGTATATTGTATGATGTTTTTTGATATAGAAGGAAATTTATTAAAAAAGGTTAGTACATTATATTATGTTCTCTCAACTCTCTCTTTCTCTCTTTCTCTCTCATCGTTAATTTTACTAAATTCAAGAACAGATTAAGTAAAAAAAAATCTCTATAATAAAAAATAATAATACCAAACAAAACCAAATCTGACGAAAAAACAAATGTTTAATTATTCATATTATATATATATATATATATTAAAAAAAAATTAACGCGCAAGCAGAAAAGCGTTATTTACCCCACCTCTTTTATAACACTCATACAATTGCTTTTAATTATTTTTTTTTCTCTTTCACTCACGAGTAGTTAACACGATTAAAAAGGCGTTGAATTAAATTAACTACCAACAATCGGACTCGACTTAAAAAAAAAAAAAAAAAAAAAAAAAAATCACGTGCTAACATCTTAATTAACTTATTAGACTAACTGACATTCCATATAACTTGACGTCTCTTATTATTATTATATATCTGAATATTTTAATTTAACTTTCAACTTTATATCATTTATAAATAAGGTTCAATTTCGATGGTATGAATATATTTAATTATATAGGGAAACAAAGAGGGGATTTTTTTTTTTTTTTTTTTTTTAATTCTAAGAAAAATAAAAGTTAAATTCGTATTTAGATGTGTTAATGAGATTATAAAAGGATTTATTTTTTTATTTCTTTAATTTAAATTATAATAGGTGTCATTGTTTAATTATAGACCAGTTACCTATATTTTTTCTTATAAATGGTTTTCACTGAAATTTCAGAACTTTTATAACAATAAATGTATTGGGTTATTTTTAGTGCATACGATGCTTTTATTATTATATTGCAGTTATTTCAATATGGAATGCGCTTTGACTATTATACAATACTGTAGCATAATGAATAACATTGCTCAGTAATTTTTGGCCGTTTTCTTTTAGCAAAATTATTATTTATTATTTAGTTATTTTTATTATTATTTGTCTTGCTTACTTTAAAATTTAATTCAGCCTGTTAACAACATCAATGCTCTCAAAAATATTTCTAATTGTAAGTATTTTTAAACTGACAAAATGACTTATTTTCCCATACCGGACCATATTATGCGTTGCGCTCTCATATTGCGTTGACTTTTATATATGAATGTAACCACGATGATGCAGGATTTTTTTTTTAATTAATAACATGAAGTATAATAAAAGTTTCATCATTAAAGTATTTGTACATACAAGTAGTGTGATATATAGAATTAAATTTTTGCCATTTGAGATACCATGTATTTTTTTTACCAGAGTATTATCTCTTCATTTATAAATGAATGATAGAATAAAAGACAATGGAATAAAAAAGTTGTATGCCAGTGTTTAGTACTTACAATATTTGTCTTAAATTTTAGATTTTGCATTATTTCCGTATTATATGAAAATATAAATATGAAAATTTATGAAAATTATATGAAAATATGAAAATGATGTATTTTAAACGGAGCAGTATGTGTGTACTATATAATTTAGGGATATGTTTAAAATTAAAATACTTTTGATCAGGGGAAAAAATAGTATAAAGAAATATAAAACTATAAATGAGAATGCCATAAGCTAAAATTTATAAAGACTTTTTTTTTTCTTTTTCTTTTTAATTTTGTGACTTTAAAATTTAAAAAAGTATCAGAGACATTTCTATAGCTATTTTACCTTTTATTATGTAAGCAAATGATATTATATAATCTATATTCTATAATATTATTCTCTCGAATATTAATTTATATTTAATATTTTGAAAGTATTTGCTTATAGAAAAGTATATAATATAGAAATAAAGTGGTATACTACAACAAAGTTGTAGAAATAATAAAGTAATGTGCGAGACCACCCCGAATCTTGTATGCACCCCGCCCTTGTAGTAACGTGCAATAAAACATCAATTATCGTCGTGTCACGATATGCCAGCTAGCTAGCACTCTTGTTCAAAGATATCTTTAACCTAGCCGGGAAGTAAGAAAAAAAAAAAAAAAAAAAAAACTTATGACAGCAAAATAAATGAATTCAAAATTTAAATATTTAATATTAGTGTCTATGGTTTGTCTTATAAAATATATGATGTACACGCAGTAATTTAAAGAATATGATATTGTATCTTGTATGAAACGATTTATTTATTTATTTACTTATTTATTTATTTATTTATTTATTTATTTATTTATTTATTTATTTATTTATTTATTTATTTATTTATTTATTTATTTATTTATCTGTTTATTTATTTATTAACCTGTCTGTCTGTCTGTCTGTCTGTCTGTCTGTCTGTCTGTCTGTCTGTCTGTCTGTCTGTCTGTCTGTCTGTCTGTCTGTCTGTCTGTCTGTCTGTCTGTCTGTCTGTCTGTTTGTCTATTTTTTATTGAGTTTTCTATGTATTTGGCGTTCTATTTATTTTAATTTCTTCATCAATTTATTTTATTCCTTTTTCTCTTTTATTATTGATTCGTTTATTTCGATTACTTTTTTTTTTAAAAAATGAAGTCAGCGACCTCGTAATAATACACACACTAAAATTTAATATCAAAAACATTTTAGTTGCGCAACCAGACAAAAATTTATATTTGAAAGTGCAATATGACATAATCTCATTTTTTTTTTTTCGTGTTAATGTGTTGATCGTATAACCTTTCATATATGTATATAAAATAAATATCTGATTACTTTTATTTTAAATAATGAATTACAATTTTATAAAATGCAAACAATTTATTAAAGGTATATAAAAAAAAAGGTCATTATAATAAAATAATAAGAAAGAAAATCGTGTACAATAATTTTTAAATATATAATTTATATTTAATTTAGCTTTTGATAAAATTTTAATGTATAGCATCAATCAAAAAAATAAAAATGTTATTACTTCTTTTATATATACAAATGTTTTAATATAAAAAAAAAAAAAAAACGTTCGTGTTATTTTTATTATTATGGTGTACTTCAAGGATCTTTCATTTTTACCTGACATAATAATGACCCTGTTGATTACATCATTTTTTTTTATGAATACCTGTTTTATTTGAAATACAGAGTGTTATATTTGTAATTTTACTATGTAACTGAAATATTATTTATTTAGTAATAAATTTAATTTATTGGGTAAATTATGTTAACAAATTTCTAGCTATAGTAAATGTTTTATTTGTATTAAAAATTGCATTCTACATTACTTTTAAATAGAAAACGAAAATATGTTTGATGAGGTACGTAAAACTTAAATCTGCATTCAATTATAGTTTATTATGCATTTATGGGGAAGAGATAAACTTTCAAAACTTAAAATAAATATTGTAGTGTGTGTGTGAGAGAGAGAGAGAGAGAGAGAGAGAGAGAGAGAGAGAGAGAGAGAGAGAGAGAGAGAGAGAGAGAGAGAGAGAGAGAGAGAGAGAGAGAGATGTGTTTCTTTCAGAATGTGTAAAATAAATTAAAATGTATACTGAAGCGCAAGTATAAAATATGATTGCCTTGTTCATACATACGGAGTAATAATTTACCTGTGTAAATTAACTTAAATGCATATAGATATACAAATATCCGCATTTTTTTTTTTTTTTTATTTAACTGCTAAATTTACTGTAGATTTAAAATAATACACATTGTGATTAAAACTGAAAAAAAAAAAAGATAAATTAAAATAAAAATAGCCAATATTGTATATCATTTAGTATAACATAAAGTTTAACTGGCTCTGAAAAATTCCTAGAACTGTGAATTCGTCTAAAATACACGCAAAATTGTACCTAACAATCCCGATTTAGATGCGCTTCTTGTCTCATTTTCTCAAAATACTATAAAAACACAGTCACACAAGGCAAAAGCATAAGAAATTACAGGTCCCTTGATTTTTCCCGCGTCGACAGTTCTGTTGATTGGATCACGCACTGGTGTTCGTGAACCCTGTTCTCTTGCACCAAAAAAGTGCGCAAAAGTTGGTCGTCATTTTAGGAGCAGAGAACAAGGTTTACGAACAGCATTAATGGTGTTCGTAAACTCTCTGTTTTTTGAGCTCCATATCACGAAAAAAAAATAATAAGAATCACCTAATGGTTTTTAAATGGAGTGGTGAATTTTTTGTGGCAAGGAAACAACTAACATCATCAGGATTAGTTACCCTGGAACATCATTGCTGTCTATCTATTATATAAACTACAATAGGTTGAAATTTCTAACAATAAATTATGCGTCCATGCAATATAGGAAAACGCGTTAAGTTTTTAAAATAATTTATTCACAATAATAAAATAATAATTCGACCGTATTGAGTATTATTTTCTAGACACCCTGTATATTAGTTATATTTACAATATAATGTAACGAGTCATGTACTACAACAATACGTATGATATAATAATGTTAATGCTTACATACGAGTGTCATCTTGATCTTTGTTGTTACAGTACCTCACTGTTGTGTTTACTGAACATAATACATAAAGTACTACTTAATTGTACAATAATACAATTTAATTCACGTGAAGACTTCACTCACAATTTATTATAACTTATAAGGGTTGACCTTATGTCTTAATGAAATTGTGGGTGTTACCGATGAAAAAACATTATTATTTAAATGTATAAAAATACAGTATAGAGTATGTCTAATAGTATACTCTATTTTTTTTTTTTTTTTTTTTTTTTTTTTTTGCTTTAAAATTTGTTTTCAAAAAAGTGTTTCCACTATGTTATAGGAAATTAAGGGAAGTGCATCTCATTTCCACGCCAACTGTAACTGGCTTTCAAGCTACGCAGGTAACATCCATTGACAGCGTACTACCGTACTATATAAATTTATATTACCATAACGTACTGAAAATATATAAATAAAAAATAATGTTTAAGGGAAATAAATTTGCTATACTTACATTTTAAATTTGTACGTTATAAAAGTCTATTATTGAAGAGTAATCATCGGGCAAATAAAGCGAAAAATACAAAAATTGATTTTTACAATTTTAATTTTCGAGATCTATTTAGCAGAGGAATAAAGAAAATATAATTTAGAGACATACTTTAAATATCAGACTATCTTCAAAATGCAAATAATTGCACAGCAGTGGAAAACACGTATAAAGTTTTAAAAATTAATTTTAATTATAGGAAATATATAACACAAATCTATTAAGATCTATATGATATCTAACACGTCATACTCATATCTTTTATACTTCTAAAAATAAACAAATTTTGTTGTTCGTAGAGGTTTATTAAGGTATAGCAAAAAAAAAAAAAAACAATAATAATAATAATAATAAAATAAAATAAAAAGATCGCGTTTTTATTGTGACCTTTAAAATATAGAGTATTAATAGGCTCTATTTTTGAATTTGTACAACTTGAAATTCAAGAAATATGTTAAGTATGCTCTTTTAATTTTTTTTTAATTCAAAAATTTAATAAATCAGTTCATCGTAATCATGTCCTTAAGATGACACTTTGGTTTTTATTTTATAACTTTTTGATTCGCAAAATATCATTATTTTTAAAATAAAAATTAAGCATAAAATATGTAATGCATTGTTGTAAATAAAATAAAATGCAATCATGTTTATAAAAAAATTAAAACAACATGATGAATGAAAAAAAACTACTTTTTTCTTCTGTATTTTATAATGATTTATTTCTATACTTTTTTTTTTTCTTTTTTTTTTGTCTCCTTTGAAGCTTTGTTGTTTAAGAAATAGAAAGAAAAAAGAAAAGGGAATAATATATAAAAGGTCAAATAAAAAGATGAAATGGAATTTAAGTGGCTGCAACCTTAGAATGAGAGAGCAAGTGAGAGAGAGAGAGAGAGAGAGAGAGAGAGAGAGAGAGAGAGAGAGAGAGAGAGAGAGAGAGAGAGAGAGAGAGAGAGAGAGAGAGAGAGAGAGAGAGAGAGCAGACAAAGGTAAAAAAGAACAGGCACATGCTGAGAGTTCTGACAAAAAGTTTAATGTTTTAAATGTTGTTATAAAAAAAGCCGACAATGAATGATTAAAAAAAAAAAAATCTTTAGATTTAAGATGCATTCATTTACAAAGTAGTATTTTATTTATTTTTTAGTGAAGTATTTTCTAAGAAAACTATCGATTTCAATAAAAGAAAATTAATATTATAGATTTTTTTATGAAAGGTATTTATTTGTTTTACAAATACGTATTTTTAACTTGGTTTCTTTGAGTAAAAGATACATTTTTACGAGTTGGAAATACTCTTTTTTCTCATTTTTTTTTCTGTCTGTCTGTCTTTTTTTTTTTTTTTTTTTTCTTTCTTTCTTTTTAATCATTGATTTGTGATTTTTAGATAATTATAACTATTATACTCTCACGTATTAGTACATTCATCCTGAAAAAGATTTTTAATATTATTATTTTGCTACAACAAAAATCTAACCCCCTCCCCACCCCAAAAAAAATCATTGTTATTATTATTGTAATATAATAAAACTAAAATATATACATATATATTATTATTTATTATGTATATATTATGTTACAGAATAACTAATATACGGTGTTAGATAAGTATTAGCAGGTAATTGCTTCTTCATAGCTTCAATGATTTATGTAATAATACAATAAAAACTTAAAGCAATTAATCTTTATATATATATATATATATATATATATATATATATATATATATATATATATATATATATATATATATATAAATAATGAAAATTTCAAAACATGCAAAGCTTTAAAACCAAAAGCTGCATTGAGCTTTGAGACCTTATAAAAAAATACCAAAAATGTAATTAATTTCTTCCTAAATAAACATGCATGTTACATCCCTTTTTTTTTTACTTTTTCTTTCATTATATATTAAATTATATAACAGGGTTACATGATATTTTTTAACCTATCTCAAAAAGAATGCCGCATTTTATAAACAAATGATTCTTGCATTTTTATACAAAGAAAAAAAGGTATAAAATAGTTTTTTGTGTTGACCTATGTTTCAAAAGTGCCATGTATCACCTAAAAATATTTTTTCGGTTCTTCTTTTGTTGCCGCTGCATGCTTTCTACACTATAATTCATCATTTTTTTAAGTTGACCGTTTAGTTAAAAAATGAAAATTTTACTTTTAGTATTAAAATATATGATCAAGGAAAAAAAATGTTATTTGATTCTATGGTTATAATTTAGTTTAAAAAATTATTTTAAGTGCGTGTTTCATACACCTTTTGCAGCTTCTTATAGTATATTACGGGAATATATTAGTACTATAAACAATTACTAATTTTTACTAAATTATTTAGTAATTTAAATATAGTAATTTTAGTAAAATACAATATACCATAATAATACAAATTTTAATTAATATATTTAAAATATTTTTTAAATTAATTTTATATAAATACAATGTATTATATATGAGAGGCTATTTCCACTTTTTACAACGGCGGCACCCGCGACGAAAAATTTTCGCCGATTGAATTGAAATTTATACACGAAGTACATACTAATGAAACATGTTTCGTCATAAAATATTTCTGAAAAATTTTATTTGGTTCGCGAGATACACGTATTTGAAAATGGCGGCCCATGCGCGATATGGGCATTTAGAGTCAACTTCTGGGCTCTGCATCTTTTCGTGTAAAAGAGATATTTTAAAAATTCTTTTTCGAGGGAGTAGACTAACATGTTAACTTATAATTTATTGGTGCACCAAAATTTCAAAACTACCCAAAGTATTTTTTAATAATTTAACAAAAATGACGAGATTCTTCAAAATTGCCTATTTTCTACGACCCGGCAAAAATACTCAAAATTTTTTTTAATGATATTTAACGTACTTTTTAGTTCAATAGTATCCTTATTAATACTTTTTTATGGAAAAAGTAATTTTTGAAAATTTACATAAAGTACAATACTCGACAAAACAACCGACATTTTGTCAAATTGATGATATTTGACCTCAAATATGGCCGTGTTACCCATTGATTTCGGAAAATCAAAGTTGATGAAAAGAAAGCTTACATCTTACTCTACACAAGCAAAAAATAAAAAATGTGCTTATGAAGTTGCATCTACGTTTTGTAGCTATCTTCGTAACTTGCTTTTCGCGCGTTATACGTGATGTCAGCGGCTGCATATAAACATGCCCGCTAACATTAAAACGACCAAAAATGTTGTTAAAATATTATATCTTTATAGTTTTGTTGACTTGAGTAACAATCTTATTGTTTCTGTAAAAAAAAAAAAAAAAAATCAATTTTGTTGACTTATGCTGAATTTTTGAGGATTCCTCTTCCCGCCAACTTAATCCAGGGTAAGGGCAACTTCTAAACCTGCTATAGAATAGACATAGAGACCCCATCATTTAAAAATTCTTAAAAATAGGTCATAAGTCAGTTTGCCGTACTAATACATATAAAGATTATAACATTATATAATTATTGTTTCAATTTTTTTGTAAAGTTATCTATAAATAATACAAATAGTAACATGCCTTTTTTTCCAGAAAACATCAGAATTTATTTGTTTTATTGTTTATTTTATTTATTTCCTTTTTTACAGTTTTACAGTAGAAAACTTTAGCAATTACAGATGAAACCGCAGCAGGTTCAGGAAAATCTTATAATCTTCTATTTCTAAGTATTGCAAAACGATTGTTTTCAGCCATTTGCAGTTTTTTTCTTCTTTTTTTACATTTTTTTTATATATATAAATTAAATACCTGAATGTATGTTAATTTTTTCACCTCGGTGCATTAATTTTCATCTTAAAATATTATATTAATAAACATCGTTTAGCAATGCTTAGAAATAGAAGATTATAAGATGTTCCTGAACCTGTTCACGGTTCCGCCTGTAATTGGCGAGAGTATTCTATACTGGTAAATTGTTTTAAAACAGGAATAATAATAATAATAATAAAATTGATAAACAATAAAACAAATAAATTATGATGTTTTCTGGAAAAAAAATTCATGTTACTATCTGTATTATTTTTAGATTACTTAACAAAAAAATGGAAATAATAATTATATTTTGTTATAATCTTTATATATATATTAGTACAAACTGACTTATGACCTATTTTTAAGAATTAAAAATTAAAAAGAAATAAATGGTGAGGTCTCTATGTCTATTCTATTGCAGGTTTAGAAGTTGCCCTTACCCTGGATTAAGTTAGCGGGAAGAGGAATCCTCAAAAATTCAGCATAAGTCAACAAAATTGATTTTTTTTTTTTTTTTTTTTTTTTACAGAAACAATGAAATTTTGTTACTCAAGTCAACAAAACTATAAAGATATAATATTTTAACAACATTTTTGGTCGTTTTAATGTTAGCGGGCATGTTTATATGCAGCCGCTGACATCACGTATAACGCGCGAAAAGCAAGTTACGAAGATAGCTACAAAACGTAGATGCAACTTCATAAGCACATTTTTTATTTTTTGCTTGTGTAGAGTAAGATGTAAGCTTTCTTTTCATCAACTTTGATTTTCCGAAAACAATGGGTAACATGGCCATATTTGAGGTCAAATATCATCAATTTGACAAAATGTCGGTTGTTTTGTCGAGTATTGTACTTTATGTAAATTTTCAAAAATTACCTTTTCCATAAAAAAGTATTAATAAGGATACTATTGAACTAAAAAGTACGTTAAATATCATTAAAAAAATTTTTGAGTATTTTTGCCGGGTCGTAGAAAATAGGCAATTTTGAAGAATCTCGTCATTTTTGTTAAATTATTAAAAAATACTTTGGGTAGTTTTGAAATTTTGGTGCACCAATAAATTATAAGTTAACATGTTGGTCTACTTCCTCGAAAAAGAATTTTTAAAATATCTCTTTTACACGAAAAGATGCAGAGCCCAGAAGTTGGCTCTAAATGCCCATATCGCGCATGGGCCGCCATTTTCAAATACGTGTATCTCGCGAACCAAATAAAATTTTTCAAAAATATTTTATGACGAAACATGTTTCATTAGTATGTACTTCGTGTATAAATTTCAATTCAATCGGCGAAAATTTTTCGTCGCGGGTGCCGCCGTTGTAAAAAGTGGAAATAGCCTCTCATATTTGAAACAATCATCGAGCATCGAGCATGTAAAATCCACAGTGCATCTTATCTTAAAATTAATTTGTGTAGTAGATGGAAAAAACAACAACAATCAAAGTAATGTAGAGCAATTAGTGAAATTGAAGTATCTATTGGTAAAGTGAAGAACCCGGAAGGGAAATTTCAAGAGCGTGTATAATTCAGATCACTTTGATTGTAACGTGTTTTCTAACTACGAAAAAATAGTTAAAAATGTATTATTTTACGTTGCAAACCGAGTGTTTATACTGTGAGTGTTAACCTGAGAACTATTACATAAATTAAATATATAATTTTAAATAATGTTGTACACATACAATTCTTTATGTATTATTAGTTTCATCTATAAGAAAACAAAAAGGTGGGTGGTTTAAAAAAAAAATATTAAAATAAAATAAAAAAGGGTGCGTAAAATAAATGAAGGGTTTTGTATAGATAGACGAAATATTTAGTTATATATACAAGTATATAAAAAAAAAATCACTTAAAGGAAATGACAACACATTTCAGTAAAATATTTACATATGAATAAACATTGATAGTCGAATATAGTATGATAAAACATTATAATTTGATCCTTAACTATGATGAGAGAAACCCCATGGTGCTTTAAGTTTGTATGTGATTGTTAGAACGCGTGACGGCGTCAGAAACCCCCCAAAGATGTGATGAATCTCAAAATAACAGGGGAAAAATAAGAGGTCACCAAACGAACCGGCAAATCACTTTTGACGTAACTTAACCTTATAAATATTAACTGATGTGAGGGCCGTGAGGGGGTATAGGGAAGTTGCAGTATGTGATTCAATTTTCATTAATCTTATATAGAGAGAGGATATTTGAAGAGAGCTTATATTATAAACACTGAAAAAACTTTACCTTAACTTTTACTGTACTATTAAAATTACTGAAATTGTAGGCCAATATTATTATTATTTTTTTTTATTGTTTTAAGCAAGAAAATAGTACATGTAGCATTTCTTTGAAAAAATAATACATAACTTATTTATAATATACAGAATTAAAATTCTGGAATTTTTAAAAGTTATATCCACGATTTTGATCATATCCGTTCAAAAAATTATGCTAATTTCGCATATATTTAATTTATATGAGTTTAAAACGCCGAATTAAAATATGGGTAACATAATGTTATTAGTTATCTCATTCATGTGTGCATTTTATTGGATTTTAATAAGCGCATCAATTTGTCAATTTTTATAAAGTGTCTTTAATGCTAAAAATTAATTCTATATTTTCTACATTAATTGTATGCATATTTTGTAAAAAATAAAAAAAATAATTAAAAAATAAATGTAATGGGAAGAAAAAATAATTTAAAGAAAGAACAAAAATAATAATAAATTTTTATATTTAGAAAAATAGGCTGCAAATTTATAAATTATAAAAAATATGACATTTTATCATTTTAATAATATAACTTATAATTTTCTCTTTCTAAAATTATTAAAAAATGATAACAATTAATATTTTTATTTATAATTACATCTTCTACTTATACTTTTCTAATGCACTTTGTAATAAGAATAATTGAAAGCTGGAGCTCTGAAATAGGTCAATCTGTAACCTGGTATTTAATAATCCCGTATCAAAAGATGAAAATATGAAAACTCGTTTCAAAATATGTTAATATCATTGTAAACGTATTTTAATAATGTTATGGTTATCATATTAAATAAAATAATAAATTGATATTTTACTTTGGTATCTATTTTATCTACGTGTTTAACATAACGCCTTTAAGGGTGAAAAAAAATAAAGAGGGGGGTTGTTATTTTTTTATACAGATAACATGCGGTGATTTCAATTTAACTTTCAAGTATCTATCGTTCATCAAAAATGATGAAGTTTTATGCTGCATTTGTCATGTTTCTAGTGTCAGTTATATAACCAGGTATATAGAATCAATAATCTATTTTTTATAATTTTTTAAGAGGGGAAGGTGTATGGTATTTGCATTGGAAAAGCATTTAAAAAGATAGAATTGAAAATGTGTGCTGTCATTTTTTTTTTTTTTTTTTTTTTTAAGTAGTGGTTTTATTGAAAATACAAGGTATTTAGAAAATATTAAAACTTCAATGCATTTTGTCTTGTTTTTTAACTTTATTTTTTAAATTCAAATTTTTAATTTTCAATGCCATGTTTTATATAGTTTCTAATAAAATTTCATTTATACCGGTATGATTAAATTTGCAAATCTCACTGCAATTCATAACCGGAAAAATGTATTAAATTTTTAATACGTATATAATTTAAATTGGAGATTTATTAAAATAGAATTAAAGGACTTAACTATAATTGGACCCCATGAATTGGACACTAAAATTTTGCATTGAGTCAGTTTGCTAGTTTATTGCATTGCATGTTGTATTTTACAAGAATACCTAAACTGTGAGAAGGAAATAATAGAATAGATTCAATATTTCTTGCATTGGTTTTATTTATAATTTGGATAAAAAAAAAAAAAAATACATGTAAAAATCAGCATTTGAGCCCAGGCCCAGGCAGAAAAAGAAATTGATTTCTTTCGAGATTGTTTCAATTAAATAATAAGTAATAATTAAATATGATCATTGCAAACAATATTCCCACGAACTTTACGTACTGTAATTATTCGCTGACATGATGATGATATTTGATAATCCATCTCAAATAATGTCTTAAAACTGAAAACTATATATAACTATATTATACTATTTAAATTACTATATAAATAGTATCAAAATAAAATATGCCAGACCAAAAGTAGCTCCATACCAAATCACATAGTGATTTGATGCTGAGTTACTCGCACTTCAAAAGAATAAATAACATAATTTATATTGCATTTACATAATAGCATGTAATAATTGTATGTATAATAGCATATTATGGTGCTTTATTGGAACGGAATAAAAAATTATAATGTATAATTATGTTTTTTACTATTAACTATTATAATATGAATTATATAGCATAGATTATGTTGTATTTTAAACAGATTGTGCTGGAAATGAGCCAGCATAAATATTTCGTATTTTTGTTCGAGCATCTCTGCCGTATTAGTTCACGCAAAGAATAAAAAGCAAGAAATACTAATAATAAAATATTATTTTTTTTTGTTTATTGTTGGCATTTCAAATGTTGGTATCGTCAGTATTAGAAAAAAAATGAATAAATGATTTATGAATGAATGAATGAATGAATGAATGAATGAATGAATGAATGAATGAATGAATGAATGAATGAATGAATGAATGAATGAATGAATGAATGAATGAATGAATGAATGAATGAATGAATGAATGAATGAATGAATGAATGAATGAATGAATGAATGAATGAATGAATGAATGAATGAATGAATGAATGAATGAATGAATGAATGAATGAATGAATGAATGAATGAATGCATATATATGTACATGTTATACTATGCAGTATTATTAATGCGCTTTACATTGTAATACGTAGTTGATGGGACGTGTTTATTTACTGTATACATTTCTATTCTAGTGCAATTCAAGGACATTGCACTGAAGCTTTATTTCTTTTGTTTTAAGAGGTAACTTTGATGCGTGTAATTGAACCAACAAATTTAAAAATCCTTAGTCGCTATACTTTTCGTTATAGATGTAAATGTTTATTTATATCTATTAATTTTCTATGTGTGTTTTGATAAATTATTTTAGATTTCACTTTATATCAATACAATGATTTGAATCACAAATCACAAATGAAGTTACAAAGAAACATAAAGTCTTAAATATGCTTTGATTGCAAAGTAAACAATACGTTTGTATAGGATTGACACATGAATGACTTATAAGATTATGTTATATGTACAGTATAAGCATGGCGGGGGAAGTTAGCATGACTCGCATAATTATATTATATAACAATGAATTAAATATAATAATCACACTTACTAACCAGACAGCACGTGTGCAGAAGGGGGAATGTCTATTTTATTTCTTAATTTGTATGACATTTATTAAATAAACATTGTATATAATTTTTTACTTTTGATTTGGATCTTTATTCACTCTATCAAAAAAAAATTTGACTGCTTAGTATTTCAAATAATTGATTGATTGATTGGTTGATTTTTTTTTTTTTTTTTTTTTTTTTTTTAAGATGTTAACAAACACTTTTTGCTATTTTAATATTATGTAAAAAACTGATATTTTGTACATTTTATTGACTCCCCAGTTCGAACATAATGGAATGTTAACTACGTGCAATGTACTGTAGTATTTCCTGTCTTCAGATGTTAATTAAGTATAGAAGGAAAGTTTGCAAATGCACCTAAAACTTAGAAAGAAAAGAAAAATACACTTTCCCAATTCATATAAAATTGCATGCAAACTACTACTACTACTCTACTACTACTACTTCTTCTTCTTCTTTTTTGTTGTTTTTTTTTTATTTTTTTTTAATTAACAGTATTTTTACTAAAACATTGAAGTCTATTGGCATTTGGAAATATAACGTGTAATTAAATGAAGTTTTACGTCCACTGAAATCTCCTTCTGATTGCATTGTATGGTCATATAAGCCAATAGATTTTTTAATTTTATTTTCAGTACTGAACAGTACATTCCAAATAATGCTGGTCTGTCAGTGACACTTTTTTTTTTTTTTTTTTTTAATGCACTTGACAAGTATATTGTTTCTCTACACAGAACTGAGCATACTGGGTTACTTATGATAATTACCATTTTATTAGTCTAGATATATGCATGCAATTATTATCGCCTATTATCATCATAATAATAAATAATTTCCGTGCTCCAAAAAATCTAAAAAAAAAAAATGAATAATGTAATGTAAGAAATGAAGCTCTTTCAGTTTACCCCTATCTTGGGATCTAATTTTAAATTTGTAAATTTATTTTTATTATTTTAAATCCAATTTGTAGGGAGAGACATATCTATATTGTGTACATAATATATGTATTGTGTGTGTAGTGTGTTCTATGTGTATATGTAATGTTGTACTGCGTATTGTGTCCCATCTCGCGGGACTTATATCAGTTTGATGTTATATTACTCTTACAATAATGTACTGTCAGTATTGCCAGTAGCTCTTCAAGATATTTAAAGTTTGTTGATGTATTATTTAAAAAGCCATGGGTTCTGTATACGATCTTTGAAATGCAATAGGCATAATGATAATAAATGCAAAGCTCATAATTAATAATTTTAAAATTATAATTTGTTTCATTTAACTGCATACTTTTTTTTAATGGAAGAAAAATCAGTGTTTTATTTTTTATGTAATATATTTATGTTTATTTATGTATGATATAAAGAATTTATAGATTTTAAAATAAATAAAAAATTGTCTTAATTAAGCCAACTTAATAAAGCTTTATTAACAAAAAAAATTTAATCAATATTTGAGCATGTCGAGATGAATAATTTAAAAACTAATAAAATTCTTTTAAAAAAAATGACATCTAGTTAATGTTAAATTTATTATGCTACGCTAATTTTTATAATAAATTGCATGAATATATTAGTAATATTATTTTAACTGTATAATTTATATTAGAATTAGGAGGAAAAATGTCACTTAAAATTAGTAGCAATATTTGTCACCATAGAAAAAAAAAATTGCTAACTAGGCCGTTTTACAGCTTTACAAAATATTATAAATTATGTAAGAATTTTATGATTTATAATACGGATTTTATAAAATAACGTGACGGTTATGCTTAGAAAAGTATTAATATTTTTTTTAAAAGGAATTAAGCCTGCCAAATGTTTATATTATTAATATTATAAAAAAATTGTAGTTTTTAAATCTTGTTTAAAGTAAGGGTTTATTCGGTTGATGTAGCCGCGTTGATAAGGATCAGCTTTATATTGGACTGAAATATTTATAGAATTTGTCATCATGATGTAGCAGAAGTATTATTATATTATGAAAAGTTGAAATAGTGATTAATTAAATTAATATTAGAATTTCTAGTTGAAGATTTGTATACCGACAAAATATGATGTACTGTACAGTACATAATAGATTTTTAGGCTGTAATATTAATTCAATAATTTTGATATTAAATAAAATATTTATATGAATATATTTGCAGAAAAAGTACAACTTAATTTTATTATTTATAAATATTTCTAATTTTCTTAAACTAAAATAACTTCTATTTTTAAATATTGCTTTTAATGTTATTTAAGTAAATAAAAATACTATAAAAATTTATCTAAATATTAATGTATTATTAATTACTAGAATAATTTTATTTTTTAATTTATTTTATTAAAATATTATTTATATATATAAATAAATAAATAAATGAATTAATTTTCGATGTTTTATTTAATACATGACTATTAGGGTTTTGTGCTAGGTCTAATCCGTCAGATATTGGTTATGTGATGCATAAGGTAACGGAAAATCTAAGAATTTGAACCATAAAAATGGAAATCACATTCATATAACTGTATTACAGCGTGAACAACTTCCTCTACGTAATCAAATCATATAATCACACTAAACTATCACAATGTATAATAGCTTACTAAGCATAATCACTCGTAATTCTGCACATTATTTTACAAAATATATTATAAATTTATTTCGCAAAATACTTGAATATAACAATATGCCTAGGCTGATATCCTAAGCTTTAATAAGTGTCAATGGTATATAACGCGTTAGCCAATTACAGGTGAAATTGAAAAAGGCACTAATAATAATATTATGCGCTTTGCACTAATTTTCTATTCTTTACCATTTTTTTTTTTATCATCCCCATGTTTTTTTTTTTTTTTTTTTTTTTTTAATTATACAGTGAGCTCAGATATTTTAAGATGGAGGAAAACTATGTAGAGATAGAAATGTTTTTACACTGTCCATTACATGTCTTCCAATTCTCAATGCTTGGGCGAAGTCCACAAAAACGACAATGCGACACTTTGGTCCGCACCTGTAAATAAAATTAAGTCACAAATTTAACATTGTAATTCATATGTCAACTGAAATGGTGATATTGTTCCCGTAGACTACAAAAAGTGCCTATAGAGTAAGAAGTCATGTAAGTGTCATTGACGTTCTTTAGCCGCATTAAAGGGAAGAAAAAAACAAGAAAAAAACTTGCCTTTAATTAACACCTAATAGCTACTTTAATTAAAATAAAATGTATGTAATAATAAATGTATTTAAATAAAAACACACATGAAAATAAATTATGGTATTATAAAAATATGATACGACCGTAATCCTGCAAAAGGTCTTATGACAAAAAAAAAGTACTTTTCTTATTATAGCAAGACAAATTAGTAAGTTTTATGAATTAAGGACATTTTTATAATCTTTTGTTAGTGTGATTGCACGCAAATGACGCGGCATATTTCAAATAATTCACACATCAAGCAGCAAAATGTGTTTAACTTTGTAGTTATATACGTGAGCACGCATTAATTAATTTTTATTTGTAAAGATACAGTATATATTTTAAATAACAATTTACAAAGTAATTTTTTTTTCCATTATATGTACTTTTGTAAAAAGAATATATTATATTATCTTAATATTTCAATACTAAAATATTTTTGCTTTTAAATTTATTTAATAAATTATTATTTAAATTATTTTGATAAAAATAATTTATAAATTTAATTAAAGTATTAGTATTTCTATTGGTGCTATTCACCAGTTCTAGTTTTATCATACGTTTGGTACTAGTTAAAAGTAATTAAAAAATAGTTTAGTAAGCATACAAATATTACATTAATATTATTCCTTAACCCTGTTCTCTTGCACCAAACAATGCGCATTCCATTTGATTAACATTTTAAGAGTCATTCTAAGAGCAGAGCACAGGGTTTACGTACAGCATTATTAATATTTATCATGCTGTAGAAAAAAAAAAGTTAAATATTTGAAAATTCGAATTAAAAAATGCCTATACTTGAGAAAATACGAAGAATTATATATATATATATTAATGAAAATTTTATTTCCAGCCACTTTTTTTTTTACAAATGTTTTTGCAAACCGATCAGGAACGCCGCAAAACAATTATTTGTACTCAAGAGGTCAATTCAGTAGAACTGTATACGCGTCCCAAAATTCGGATTGATGCTAAAAGTGCTTCTATCCATCACATTTACTATCCCTGAGAGTTTCATGCTTTTAACCAGAATAATTCGCTTTTTTACACTAACTGCTTCCACTATTTTTTATTAAATATTCAATATTTTAAAAGCTAGTGTCGATATACAAGTATATAAGTATAAAATATACATGGGTTCTTATATAAGCATTATAGAGTAACACTCTTTCTATATGATATGTTATTTCAATATGCAATGGTAGCTAATAAATATTCACTTGGAATGAGTAAACATTTAAAATGCTTAATCTCTAGTATCGAATTTTGGATAATTTTAGGCATACTATCTATGCATTAGAATTTGATGCATAAGAAAAATGAATGTTAGAAACAATGGATATACGAAATGTTAAGTATAAATTTTAAAATGCATCTACTTCTTTGTATTCTCATCAATGTATTAATTCTACCCTTTAAACACAAAACTCTAGCCAACATATTCTATATCTTTAATGCCTTTACTATATACTTAATATTATATGTTTATACTTTCCATTTTTTACGCATTTGAGAGTTATGACATAACATTTTTCTTTTGTGCTCGACCTGTAATAAATTTGACTTTAAAAAATATATATTTTTGACACTAGAATATTTAGGTGTAAAAGAAAAAAAAATAACTAAAAAATATCTTAATAAAAAAATAAATTATTAAAAATACTTTATAATAATGTCAAAAATAATTTGACCTATTATTTTCAACCACCCCTTTTTTTGGAATCTGGTTTGACTTATAGGGATAATTTAGGTATATTAAAATATTCATATCATACTTGGGGAGTTTTTAGTATTATAAATTAGTTGCATTCAGGTTAATAGACCTAATGGCCAGAGGTGATATTTTTTGTAATATATCTGTTAATATGCAATAGATGTATATTTTTATTCGACTTCTTAAAATCTTTTTCACTCTCTTATAGTCTATATCTTTTACTTTATTGAAGTCTTTTAAAACGTTTTAAAAGGAAAAAAAAATCGAAAATTAATTACAAAATTTCCAGCAGCAATATACTGTATATCATTATTATTTACCCTTTTTATATATAAAAAAAATTAAAACCTCCAATGTCATTTGGTTTTCTACATTGCCTTATGGTAAGGCTTTATGGGTTATGGTATCAAAACGTTCTGGCTGAAAACAAAGTAATTGACGCATTGTGGCGTGTTTTTTTTTTTTTTTTTTTTTTTTTTTTTTTTTTGCGTTGTGATACTTTAGATACTTTAAAGTAGGGTAACTTCAATTATCTAAAAAGAAAAAAATTGTTAAAAAAATATAAATATATGTAGAGATCACCTTGCAAATTGTTTTGAAAATTTTAGCCCTTAAGGCTCAATGTTAATTTTAATATCTTTTTCGTTGTTGTTGTTTGTTTGTTTTGTTTTTTTTTGGGGGGGGGGGGGGTTATGTCTTAAATTTTACCATTGTATTTAAAAGGACACAAAAGAAACAAGTAATGAAGCAACTTTTAAATTTCAAATATAAGTGCCATCTAACTCAAACCCTTGAAAAATATCAAAAATAAAATGAAAAAATACGTTATAATTAAAATCTATAAGGATGCATTGCATTTCATGACATGTAAGACATTAGGAAAATCACAATTCCCGTACTATGTATGTATACGTTTATAAGTGATATAAAACGCTTTGCTCTATACCACAAAGACATCGAAGTGCAGCCGACATTCTTTAAGTCTGTGAGTTATAAAGAAAGAAAAGTAAATAAAAATTATACGAGTCTTTTTTTTTTTTTTTTTTTTTTTTTTTTTGATGTTTTAAAAGTCGTCAGGTCATGAGTGTGTTCTGTTCTAGGAGACATTTTTTTGAGAGTTGAAATCCGGTTTTTTATTTCTCACGTGTTCACAAGAGAGAGAGAGAGAGAGAGAGAGAGAGAGAGAGGAAAGGGTTTAAGATGTATATAATTTCAATACCTTTTTTATTTATTACTGATTAAGCTTTAGTATATATATATATTATATAAAAGATTTTTATGTATTGATATTATTTTTAAATAGAAGAAAACATATGTTTTGATATTATTTTTTAAATAGAAAAGCAATATGGAAATTTTGATTTAATCTTATTATAAACTACTCATGACTTATAAACTTATATGTATTTATATAGAAGTAATTTATTATTATTTTTGTGATATGCAGCAATCATTTCAATACAAAAAGAAAATCTTTAGGAATACGTAATAATTTTCAAGTGATATTTTACTTCTTTTTTTCTTTAACTTTTTTTTTTTTTTTTTTTTCCCTATACTATAACAAAATAAATTTTACTGACTGCATATAAACTTTAAGATTTTTACGAATGTTTGATTTAATAATTGGCTATTTAACCAGGACACCCTTCAATTTTATATTTTAAAAATGTATAGCCTGGAAAACTATCATACTGATAGTATAGGTGATTTAAAATGTATTATACAGGCCATATAGGGCAAATTGATCTGTGATTTTTAGATTTGTAGAGCAAGAAAATAATAATAATTAAAAGTTTTAAAAAATGTTCATTGTTTTATGAAAATCTTAAATATCGCATGTATTCATATCGGAAACCATTTGAAATCCTTACAAAAGTGTTATCGTTTATTATTATTATTATTATTATAATATTAAAAAATTAGATCACTTTTCGTATGAGTACGCACGACGTAAATCAGTAATCAATAAATAATCGTCTTTCAACACAGCTTAATTTATATCTATGCTACAAGGCACGAATATTATGTTTACAGCATAACGATTTTTATGATTTTCTAAATTAATATTGCATTTATCTGCTAAATGATATAAATGCAGCATAAATTATGTAATTTACGTTTATTGTGGTATGTTTATTTTGCCTGTATTTTAAATATCGGAAAGTAATGTAATTTAAATATAATATACAATTCTCACTAAAGTTTGCACCTCTTTCTCTCTCTCTCTCTCTCTCTCTCTCTCTCTCTTTCTCTCTTCTCTGTCTCGCTATCTTCTCTCTGTGTCTGTCTGTCTTTAAACTCCCTCAATTTGAATTTGATTAAGGCTATAGATATTTTCTAATGATACATGTTTTCAGATAGATTACATTATTGAAAGAGAGAGTCAAAATGTTCAAAATGTTGTAATCTATGGTATCCCCATACATTAAACAAACATACAAAAAAAAAAAAAAAAAAAAAAATAGACAGCTAACTGGTTAAATTCAAATCTTGTTAGAATTAAATATAAGTAACTCCCATATACTGGCGCCTTTACAAGCTTTATTTTAAAATCAATCCCTTGTTTTTCATTAGTTGATCTTAACTTTTCTTTCTACAAGACCAATATGCGCTCCCCCCCCCCCCCCCCCATTCTTAGTTTATTTAGACTTCTAATCTGATAAAAATTAACATAATCTTTATTTTTGTACTTCATGTAATGAATGTATAAATAAATTAAATAAACACTTTAAATGTTGGACAGAAAAAAAAAAAGAAAAAAAAAGGATTTTTGTTGATGTTAAATTGAATTCATATAGAAAATTAAATCTTCTGCTCTATCTGTAGGAGTTACATTATTTTGTAATGTATACCTATTACCTATATGTTTAAAGAACTTTTTAGATAATGTAATTGAAAATATTTATATTGTTATCAATCATTATTGTTATATTTAAATTCGTCTTATTGTAGTAAATGCTTGCTTGCCATGTACCGAAATGAAATGAATAACTTTCAATTTTAGTAATGCATTTCAGTCTATAGTTGTGAATTTTTTTGATTTCGTTGCAGTACAGTATGTGCTTATATTATATATTATAAGGTGTATGCACATGACGTCATACTGAATGTGCTTCGATGCCATACTGGAGCAATCAATAAAATTTTGCTCAACATGTTATAGGAAAAACGTGGTTTTTGACTATGTCCTTTCGACAAATAGCTTTTTTTTTTATTATTATTATTATTTTTTTTCAATTATTATTTGTCTTGCATACTTGAAAACCTCTCATTTAACCTGTTAATACCTTCAATGCTTTAAAAAAATTCTAACTGCTTAACAAAGTGTGTCTTTTTTTATATACCAGCCCATGTTGTGTATAGTGCTCATACATATGGCGTCGACTTTTACTTTTACATGTATGCCACCACCCTGTATATTGTAGCTCTATATAAAAAAGGGGTGACATTTAATGTGAACTCTATGTAATGAATGCTTAAATGATAATTTTTATATTATTTAATAATTGCTTTTCACTTTTTTGTTTCAGATTTTTTAAGGAGGTTGACAGTTTTATCGAAGAAAAAGAAGGTAATATGTTGGTTCTCTTTGGTATTTATTTATTAGTTTAAAAATATTTACATCATTTATGTTTATTTTAGATAAAAAAATATTTTTGATCTAACAATAAGAACATAATTTTTGTTGTTAATATCTTCCCTTCAAAAATGTAAAAAGCGAAAAAAAAAAAAAAATCCTAGTTTTTTTTCCCCCAATACTGTTCCATGAATATTTTTTTCTATTTTTACCGATGTATGTAAGTATTTCTTAAACTTTTTGAAATAATGATCTGAACAAAATTGTGATCTAAAAATCAAGATCACTACAACACCTTTAGTTCAAAACACTTTTTTATATCATTATATTTATACATTATAGCCAGTGTTGTAGTCGATCGATCAAATTTCGATCCGATCACGATCCGATCACGATCATTTGATCGGATCGTGATCGGTTCGACCCATTTTATAAAAAAATGATCGTGATCGGATTTCGATCACATTTAGGGCTGTGATCGAACGTTTTTTCGATCCGATCATCATGTTTCATACTTTAGTTTTTACAACCATATAGGTATCTTTTTCTTTCTTTTTTTCTTCTTTTTTTTTTTTTTTTTTTTTTTTTTCCTTTTTTTTATTCATTATAATAAAGCAAAAAGTCAAAGTCCAAAATAGAAAAGAATTTAAAGGTACAGTACAGGCAGTACTCTGCTAGCAGCTGCTAGGTAGATATTAAGATGTTATCTACTTTAGCTAAAAGGTATCGCAAAACAAAACAAAGAAAGCAAAAATGAAAGAAATAAAAGAAAAATAGCAAATACCTGACTCTGAGCTATATAAGCTTCTAGGCTTTCTAGGAAAGAAATTATTCTATCAATAGTGTGTCCATGTCACCAAAGATTTTTTTCTTTTTTTTTTTTTTTTGACATGACATTAAAGGCGGTAAATAAGTTTTGTTTAAAATGAATTCTTGACGTATTATTTTGTTCGTATATTCAAGTAACAGAATTTTTTTCTGCATTGAAAGATTGTCAATTTTATTTTAACACAATACATTTCTTGTATGAGTTTTAGAGGTGACTTTATAACCAATCGAAAAATTTTAAGTGCTTTTTTACACTAATGATTTTTTCCACGAAATTTTGATGTATTAAAAAACCGCGGTGAGGGGAAATTTTTTCTGAAATAAACACGAGGGGGTTGCTTTGATTAGTGGGGATGAAGACACACAGTACTGTACATAGGATAATTTTTGGACCTCCATCCAGACACCAGTCATTTGGTCTGTACGTTCTCGCAGGTGTCACGAGATAAGAAAGCAGGCAAAAGTGTATTTTTTATTTATTTTTACATATTCATAAACGTTAATATACATATTATAATTTATAATATAAATTAAAGATAATTTAGGTGACAATTTTTTTTCGTAAAATAATAACTTAAAAGAATTTTATCACGTAACTGGAGCTCCTAAAAAAGATAAAAGTGGGAAAGAGCTTGGTATTCAGTGTTTGTATTTATCGTGCAAAAATAAACCGAATAACGTCGTATAGCCTTTAAATCTGTTGCAGCAAATCTAATAAAACATCTAAAGGTAAGAACTAACAATTATGTAACACATTTATTTATTAAAAAAAATTGCACGGAAATATGAATATAAAAATATTGTTAACTATAATGTATTGTTACAGTATGATTTCCTTTTTTTTTTTCTTTTTTTTTTTTTTTTTTTTTTTTTTTTTCATAATTATTATAATTTACAAGTTCTTACATACCTACATTTATTATTGAAAACGATCGAAAATTTTCGATCAAATGATAGTCGATCAGATCGGATTGTGATCGGATAGTCTCGAGTTTTGAAGATCGTGATCGAGATCGGATCGAGCTACATCTCAATTGATCGGATCGTGATCGGATCGAAAAAAGGGCGATCGACTACAACACTGATTATAGCATAGTTAAAAAATATTTGAATCTTCAATTTTTCTTGCAATCAAATACTATATGTATCAAGAGTGCATACAATTCGATTGAATAGATTTCAAAAGCCATAAAAGTATTATAATGCAAAAAAAAAAAAAAAAATGTAAGGAAATATTATAAATTATTTATATTCTTCTCTATATTATTTACTGAAGAAAAAACATATTAAGTTTTATGTCAATTTGAAATTTATTTACTTTTTGTTTACTTCAAAAGAAGCCAATATTTTTGTCTGTAGAAAAACTTTTTTTGCATCAAAAACAATCACAATTTTTTTTATATACGGAAAAAGTTTTTTAAAGTTTTTTTTTTTTTTTTTTATTCATATATTTGGATTGTTGTTTTGACTTTTATCTAACATCGTCTATAACTTTGCCTCTAGACATATAAATAAATATACTCACATTTTTCTAACTTTGGAGCACTATGCAAAGCATAGAATATTTGTATAAAACTTTTATTATACTTTAAGCCTTAAATCTAAGTTTCTCCTATGGGAAAATGAAAAAAAAAGTTCATATACAAAATTCAAAGATCTTTTTTCTTTCTTTCTTATTTATTTTTTTTATTTTTTAATATGGTTAATGGTTAATGTATAACACTATGAATATCAATTTTATTATTCAGTTATTCAATAAAATTCTTAAAAATCGTTAAAATCTTAAAAATCATTTATCTTTACGAGCTGATTACAATTAATATATTATTTAGAATATTTCTTAGATCCTCTACTTTTACATTCTAAAATAAATTGATTTCATTAATTAATATGATTTTTCCTCCAGTAAATTCTATTTTAAAATTAAATTTTATCGCGCGCTATATAGTTACCTGATTTCCAATAAAACTACTACTACTACTGTTCGTAAACCCTATTTTTTCTGCTCCAATCCATGATAATATGAAGTTCACTTAATGCTTTTTACATAATAAAATTGTGCAATGTTGGAGCAAAGAAACAGGGTTTGCAAACATCATTACTGTATGTTCTAATTATTATTATTTCCATAATGGAGATAAGTTATGCATATAGGCTTGAATATGTTATAAATTTATTACATAAATATTAACAATCATGAAAATTGTGTAAAAAAAAAAATAAATAAATAACTAGCTCAAAACACATAATTTATCTAGTAAATTTGGTCTCGCAATCGGGTTAAAGGTATAGGAAATTATTATATAGGGGTAAGTAAATGCGCTTTTCCCACGCCTTCTGAGACTGACTCGTTTCATCGGTACGTTAATGTTTCGTTTTAATTAACTGGCAATATCTATATAATAAGTTCTAATGTTTTATCAATGAATTTATTTGTTTATTAAAAAAATGTATGTAAAAAAAAAAAAAAAAAAAAAAATCAAAGTAAAATGTTTTTGTAAGGTATGAAATAAAACTTATGATCGAAACATAGGAGCTATTGGCATTAGAATGGATGATTGAAAGTAAAAATTGCAAGAGAATTAAATTTCTTAAACAACATAAGTTTAATAACATTTTTAGTACAATACAAATTGTATATAAATAAGCACTTTTATTATTATCATAATATAAAATGATATTATATAAAATAATCAAAAAAAATCAGAAAAATAAACTCGTAGTCTTGCATTCTAGACTATATTTATTCAAAGTTAGAGTGATCGAAGTTTAGTTCTAGAGAACATAGAAAAGATCTCAATATTTTAAGGTGGTGATATTACACATTGAAGGGAAGATATAGCCTTTAGGCATTTTCGCTATAGCTTTTGATATACATGGATTATATTTTTATATTGCTTGTTCTTTCCTAAATAACATGTAGTGTACAATATTATATTAACTTATATACATATATTTGCCTGTAGCGTATTTCTAGGATATTTCATAAGATTTTCTTTATTATTGTTATTTTTAAGATTAATTTAAAACTTCTATAAAATTTTAAAAAAAATAATATATTTAATTTAAAATTATTATTATGCATAGAATTTAATTAATAGTTTCTTTATTTATAATAATTATTTAATAATATTGTTTTCATGTTTCATTAAATAATATTTATTTTATATTTATTTATATAATTTTAAAAGTACATGTAATTGCAATTGATGTAATGCATCAATAAACAAACCAGAATATATTCTGCCAGATTTTGCTCATCTTTGGTGTATTGAAATGTATTGCTTAACTATCGAGTTACGAAAAGACTGAATATTAAACTTACAAGCTACAGCGCAGCTCGGAAGAGTATAATATGTTGTTTCAGTTTGAGAGAATGCAAATTAAAATCATTACCGCATAATACATTCTTTTTTATACAATATGAAGGTTATCGGCTTAAAAAATTTAATAGCTTATTTAGCCTAAATCACGCAAAAGTGTGTCTGGTATTTCTCGTAACAGGAATCGGTCATGGAGTAGTTTGCTCAAACATCGCAAATAACATGTGTTTTCCTCATTAGCGTAATATTAAATTATAGAACACCATTAGCTGTCCCCTCGCACTAAACCGATAAGCTACATTAGAAAAGAAATTTATTGTACTGCATTTTTGCATAATTATAAGTGTGTTAAAAAAATAAATATTGTATACAATTTTTTTTTTTTTGGTATGTTTTCATTTTATTCATCTATAAATATTTATTGTTTTTATTAATATTAGTTTTATTTATAAAAATATAAAAATTTTGTTTATAAATTTGTGCTCTTGAACTATTTTTAATATTGACCGTGACGTTAAATTTTACTATAATTATAAGACTTCATCAGCATCAGATGGTAATTTGGACTATGGTACAGTATAATATTAGTGCAGTGTTAATGATCAAAGTACACTCCCCCAGAATAAATTTGACCGGTCGCGTTAAAGTTTCCTCACATATTTAACATTTAGAGACATGAACGCCGCGGTCAGATACATTCGGGGGGACTGCAGCAGGACTCAGGGGAGTGTGCATATATTTTTTTGTCACTGGTAGAAAGAATTGTCTTTATACTGAAGTAGCTCTGAAATTATAAATGTGTACAGTTGGCTGGAAATTAAGCTGTACATGTTAATTTTAACATAATAAAAGTAATTTGGTGGAATTGACTCTTCTTTTTTGTTCTATCTTTCTCTTTCTTTTATTATTATTATTATTATTTATTTTTTTGCCATTTGAAAGTTTTAAAATTAACGTGAAACCAAATGGTAACAAAAATTAAAAAAAAATTGGATGGTGACCTTCGAAATTTCTCATATTTATTTGGAATTGTCTTATCAGTATCACTGCAAGAAAAAAAAATAGCGTTTCATATTTTTAGTAAATATCCCGCAGTATACCTAATTTCAACCTTACATAAAAAAAAACGTTCTAAAAAAATATTTACTCTATTGGAATGCAGACAAACGTATATAGAGACTGGATATAACAATATAACGTTATTTGAATCTAATTTGCATATCGAGGAGGTTTTGACAAATTGATGGATGGTTTAGACTTACCTCATGTAAGTGATACTTTGATATCATACAGAATAGACTTAAAGCATGTTATAATGTGCGCCCCCAGGGGATTTATCTCTTCTATAGTATTATATCTACGTGTAGTTCCTTCCTATATAAGTTTACAATAGTTATTTTCTGTATACATTATAGAAATAATACTTGCGATGTAAATAAAATAATGTTAATATGATCTTGAGCGTAAGTGCCATATTTGAGTTAGAAAATAATTTTCGCAGCATCACGAATACAAAAAAATAACGTACATAACTTATGCTCTATTTATGTCATTTTTTTTTAAAGCATTTATGTTGCTAAAACTGGAACTGCATTATAAAGCATACATAAATGCATATATAGTATTTTAATTAATTTAATCAAAAGTATGTAAAATTATGTAATTATGAGTAAATGTTACTGAAAGTGAGCACATTCCTTTGAGTATTTTTGTCAGGGCATAATTATATCTAGGACAATCGTTGTTTATGTTCTATTTTAAAGAAAATTTAATCTGTTTACTTATTCTTGCAATTTTACTATTATATTTCTATGATTTAAACAGCTCATTTAAAGCTGTAAAGCACTTAATGGCCAATGAATACTGTTATTTTAGGTTTCATTTAAAATCATAACAGCATATCGATGATGTTTGTTTGTTTGTTTTTGTATTTTTGTTCACAAAGCGTATTTTTAAATCTTAGTGATTGTAATCACACAATAAAATGCAAAACGTCTTAAGTTAAAAACTATACTACTTTATCTTCCGTGGTGCAATGAAATAATGATTTTTGCATCAGCATAGTGCAGTAAATGGCACGGATTTCGTTCGTACAAATAAAAAATATTAAACCTGGCGAATGAAGCAAAAAAAAAAAAAAAAAAAAAAAAAAAAAAAAATTATACCTGAAAACTATACTTTTTTTTCTATATTTTATCTTTCGAAATATAGGGTAATTTTTGAAATTTATTATAAGAATACAAAATAAAATAATATTTCGATGTAGACAAAAAAATACCTAAAAAAAATATATAACAAGGCGCTAGATCAATACCAATTTTTTTAACTATAACTAATATTTCCAAGAAATAAAGAGAAATCAGCATGGTGTTTTATATTTGAAATAAAAAGAAAATTGCATTATCAATCATCGTAATAGTTTAAAGCTTTCAATAAGTATGTTTTGATCGATAAACAACAACACACTTCATGTTGCTTACATTAAATATAAATAAACAAGATTTACCATCAGATTATGTTTGAACTTTTTTTCCTAATGATGTGTACAGCTCTGTGCTTCTTGATTGTTATGAGATAGTAACAATACAGCACGCGCTGCCTGCAGGGGGTAAACAATAAGAAAATTGATTGTTATGTACCGTCATTAGGAATGTGTTTTTGATCTATAAAAATAAAACTTTGTAATGTGTATAATCAAATATCTTTTATAGATAGCTATTTTTGGAATATATTATAAATTAGTATTGGAATTTTTTGTTTAACTATTTCTTTTGTATTTGCGTTTGCATTGCTGTGTTATGGTTTATTTTGAACATGAAAATAATTATTGTTACCGGTTATTATGATATGATATTTGCGAGCGGGTAAGTGACAGGGGGGAAGCTTTTATTTCCCATCTTTTAGCATTGTTAGAACGTGCTTAAAGGGAAAGTTCAGGGGTTACAACATGTTGTTTTCAATGTTAGATAATAAGATATAGTGTTAATTGACTCACATATAATGCCCCAAGGGCCTTCTGTAGCCCCATGATAGCCCCTCAAACTTGAGCTCATCCTGTGAGATATGCAACTTGCTGCAACAATTTTCTAAATATAGTAAAGCCGTATCTATTACGTAAAATATACGGGACAGGTTGCATTATCTCGCAGTATGATCACGATTTTGCGGGGCTACGGAAGGGCTTTGGGTCATTATATGTGAGTCAATGAACTAACATTATCTAACATTGAAGAAGCCACGTAGTAAACCCTGAACTTTCTCTTTAAAGTAATAGACAAAAAATTAAATGTACGTAAAATAATTGTGCTAGTTTAATTATGATTTTAATTATGATCTATAATGTAATGATTATACTACATAGCATAAATAGTACAAATGTCCAGCATAATCATTTAAGCCATTCCAAAATATAGCAACATTTGTGCTCTATATAATATTGTTCAATTCAGCATAAATTACGTAATTTACTTTTTCCTTGTGAGGAATTATTAACTTGTTCAAAAATAATAATTATAATAAAAAAGCGTATGCTCTTACGGTTAATTCATGTTTCAGTGCCTTTTTTATTTTATTTTGTTTTATTCTTATTTATAATATGTCTATATATACAACAGTATGTATAACATAAAATAAATATCTATTATTTACTATGTTTCAGATGGTCTAATTGGAGTGCATTGTACCCATGGCGTTAACAGAACTGGGTACCTAATATGCAAGTAAGTACACCAGTCAATAATAATAATAAATAAATTCATTTTGGTATATGTATCACATCTTCTGCGTTATATTGACTAAAATTAATGCGTAATGTGACATCAAAATGTGTATTTAATATATTATTGTATATATTTTTTAGTGTAAATTAAAATTATTAAGATTAAAAGAAAAATTTTAATATATTAAATTTGGTATCAAAATAAATTCAGTTAATTTCGATTTTAATATTATTAATTATTAGTATTTCCTTGTGAAGTTATTTAGAGTTCTTGAAAATTTCCAATACATGTTGTAATTAATGGTATACACTAAACAATAATTTTCGTGACTTGAAAATAGCCCTTTTTATAGTAAATGTATGGATATATTTTTCTTGATATATAATATTCTTTTACGCAAATACCTGTTCTATTATTATAGCATTGATTTTTTTTTTTTTTTTTTTTTTGCGTTTGTCGTAATAATAAAAAATAATAATATAAAAATGTTTACGTAATATAGAGAAAAAGGCCACCTCCCTGACTTTAAAAGAAAAGAATGGATAAAAAGTAACTTGCTTTTGCTTTCTGTGGTTTTGTGGCTACTAGTTGTCGTCACTTAAAATTTATAACTTTGTTTCTTCGTGTGTAATTGAAACTCATGTAATAATAGACATTGTATATGAATATATGTACAGATACTATGTCATAAATATTACTCTAGAATATAGCTTTATAATATATTGAGGCATATTACTGTGTTAATTTAAGTTTTCATATATGAGTACATTGGATTTTCATTAGGCAATATAGCAACATTTCATATCACAGTGTCTGTACCATAATACACAATTACAAACCTTTATTACGATATCTTATGGCAATAATGGGTATAATTATAAGTGTTAATATAACATTTGTATATTTATGGTTATATATTATATAAATACGTTTACAATATATACACAGTATTTTTTTTTTTTTTTTTTTTTTTAAATGTTCAACTTACATAGAATTGACTAATAAATGAACAACTGTTTTGAGGCTGACTATATGCGATTTCGCTCATATCCGCTTCCATTTGGACCTACTACGTATGCGCAGAACGTCAAAACGTGAGCGAAATTGCTTAAAGTCAGCTTCAAAACAGTTGTTCCTTTATCAGTAAATTATTTTAAAGGTGTAATTCCAGATTATAGCAACAAAAGCAAATTATGTAATCATTTTGTTTGTTTCACTATTTTCAGTAATTCATCTCTATCAAAAGTTATTCATTATATTAACGTTATCAGTGTGGAGCGGTCATCGATTCACAAATAATATTAACAATAATGGCGGTGGGGGGGGGGGGGGGTAAAAAAAAGAGCTTGGCTATTGACAAGGTGCAAGATTTTCAATGTGCTTTAATTTGATTTAATTGTCTCAATTTTAATTACATTACCTAATAGAAAATATAACACCGAGTGAACTGACCATTACTATATGAAATATTACATGGAAAAAATATATTACGTAATTTATGCTTCAATGAATAATTAAAGCACAAATGTTGCTATTTTTTAATATCTTGCTAAATATTTTAACTATTGTGCTATACATGTATAATATCATCACTATACAATAGAGATCAATTATGTTGTTTTATATAAATGCTGCTGCATTATTGAGCCCATAATTATTGACGTGTATTCTTGTTTTTGCACAACACTTTGCATTAAAAAAAAATCCACAAAGACTTTTTTTCGTTGTTAAATTTAGTATTCAAAAAGTTATGGAAAACCAAGAATATGTGAATATCATTAATACCTCAACTTCTTTTAGCCATTGATGTCAAAATTGAGATGATGCCTTTCTTCCCACGCACTTTTTCTTTTCATTTTATTATTTGTATCATTTAATTATTTATTTTTATTTATTTTTTTATTTTTTTTTTTTTTGACAAAAAAAAGCATAATGCGCTTTTTCATTGTAATATATTATTATTATTTCTTTGCACCATATCGTTCTTGTTATGTAATTATTAGTAATTAATAATAAAATTAAAAACATGATAATAATTAGATTGAAAAAAAACTAAAAAAAAAAAAAGAAAAGAAAAAAGTTTGCTTATATCACAATTTAAACCCCATGTACGTATAGTAATTATTTTATATTATTAAAATATTTTACATTTAAATTAAAAGAGAATGGGATTTTTTTTTTAATTTGTTAGTGTATTTAATATTTTATTTTGTAACAAAATAATTTATTTAATTATTTATTTTTATTAATTATATTTCATATATTTTTATTTTGTTTCAGATATATGATTACGAAACTTGGATTTCAACCTGAAGAAGCAATTAAAGGTATTAAAATTTTTATTTATAAATAATTTACAGATATACGATCGAAACGTAATTAAATTTAAAAGCTAATTATTGGTTTCTAATATTAGGGTTGAACTCTTATCAAGTAAGCGTACAGAGCAGATTGTGTGACTATGGGTTGTCTGAATTGTTGCAGTGAGGTAGTAACATAATCAAGCGCATTGTGCTATAATATTGCTGGCTAATTAATCAACAATAAGAATTATCACTTACAGCAACTTGATGCTAGATGCGTAATTATTAAATAATACGCCTATAGGATTTAATTTAAACCCAAAAAAAATAGCATTTTTTTTAAAAAATCTTACATTTTCTTTGTATCAGAATAAATACTTTTAAATCAATACAAATAAAATTTCCATTGCATTTAACCCCTATTAAAATAATGTGTATATTGAATCTCTGCATTTAAAAAATACATTATAAAAATAGAGGTGATGGAAAAATCATAAAATTACATTATATATTTAAATATATCCAGCCTCAGTGCAGTAGATTTTACCAAATCACGATAAAATTATATCTATAGGAAGGATATCTTAAGTTATTCCCGCACCCTCATCGATAACCTCTATTGCTAATATATATATATATATATATATATATATATATATATATATATATATATATATATATATATATGTATATCAGGGGTGTAGTGGAGGCAGGGCGCGCCAGGGCGCCGCCCTGGCTCGTGAACCTTTTCATGCTTTGCGCCCTGCTTCGTGAAAATTGAAAAAGGCGCTATAAGGCGCTCCATAAGGTTTACGTACGACAAATACACTGCTAATTTCTGTAAAATTTATACTTTTGAGTGCAAAATTGCAAAAAGTACAAGTAAAATAATTTTAGTAATCTGACAAGAAAATGCACATTACATTTGTATAGCAAATCATATGAATGAAAGAATAGAAAAACCGAGGTAAGTTAAGAAAATAGACAGAAACATGTTCATACATGATAACCACTTAGGTTGTGTTTTTATTTGGTAGCTATTTTAAAGGCACTCTTTACAAAGAAGACATGTGCTATTCACATACCTTATATAGTGTCTCTGAGGCATATTTTACCCAAATTTTTTCTTTTTTATCAAAAAATGAAATTAATTGGGTTAATTAAATTAATGTGCTCTGGAATGTGTGGCAACACTGCCCAAAAAGTGGTAAAAAAAATGTAGGGGGGTCATAAGTCTATGAGGAGAATGATAAAAGTGAAAAGAGAGTCAGGTGAGGCTATTGGAGGTATAATTGACAGTCACACAATAAAGAAGGTGAGCTATTGTCATAAAACTCACTCAGGTAGAAAGAATTAAATTAGTGAGGTAAAATAAAATTAATTTTGTTCTCTGATGATTGTGTGAACAATTTATTTGTAATTGTCACAAAATTTGCATTGGAATTCATACCAAAATCAACCTCCTACGTCAATTAGAAGAATATATTTTCATATTGATTTATTAATCAATAATTGGTCTAATCAATTTTAAAACCCTTCTAATTGGGCTAGAAATGTGATTTTGGTATGAATTCCAATGCAAATTTTATGATAATTACAAATAAATAGCTTAATTGCACAATGATCAGAGTAAAAAAATAATTTTATTCTAACTCACTAATTTAATCCTTTCTACCTGAGTGAGTTTTATGACAATAGCTCACCTGATCTTTTGTGTTTTGTGTTGCATCTACTGTGGTGTTGCATTCAATGGTATATTTGATAATTCGCGCGCTAAATTCCCCACTTCGCCACTCTCACGCTGACGTCATGGCGATCTGCCAATCTCAGGTCGTTCTCTCCTACCACCTGAATTCATAGCATAAATAGCCAATGCGGCGTTGCTTCCACGCTCACTCTGACGTCAGCGTGAGCGCATTTAAGGGTAGGTGTAATTTTCTCTTTCCCTTACGGGGCATCACACAGGCACAACTCTGGTATATTAATAATCAGAAAAAGTGATAAGGAAAAATAAAAAATACTTGCTCCTACCCTAAAGAGGGCCTTTAAGCATTGTCAAATTATAATTGTGCATTTGAGCGCAAGTTCCTGGGACATTCAGGTTTCAGGTGTATACGTTAATCCCTCTAAATCGACTTCTTTTGGTAAAAAAAAAAAAGTGTTGTATAGTATGACTATCACACTGACAGGTCACTAAGTATTATTGACGGAGTCAGGCTTCAAATTTCTCTCGCTCTCGCTCGCTCGCTCTCTCTCTCTCTCTCTCTTAATTGTTAAATATATATGAGAAATAACTTCTAAGCAACATGGTTTCCCTAAAAAAAAGTGAGGGAGAAAAGTACGAAGGGGGTATAATTTTTAAATAGGTACCAAAAAATCAGGTGTTTCTTGCAGTAAGAGTACAATTCTCGAGGTGACCGCTTCTCGCTATTTTATAAATGGCAGTAATTTTTTTAGTGATGCATATATTGTTAGAGTTTTTAATCAATCATTCAAAATTAGTATCAGTGATAAATAATTTAATCCACAAAGAAAAGAAAAAATAATATGCTACGGACTAGAGGTTCTCAAGATCGTCAGTTTAATAATTTCTTCAATTTAAATTAGTGACCGTCCCTTTGCACTATCTTTAGTAAAGTAGCATCCAAGTCGATTCACCGGTAAGTACATGAAAATAATAAATTATTGTTATAGCTTAAGTTAATTTAATAATAATAAGTTATAAGCCAGGCAGTTTATAATTGGTGGAAAATTATTACATATTAGGGCTGTAGTCGTATGGGACCACAGTGGGACGGTGTCCCAGAAAGAGAGAGAGAAGTATAAAACTGATAGGCTACAAAATTATTTTTAAGTTGCCACTAGTGCACCGATTTTCATTTATTATTAATAAAATTTAGGTACAAAATGACAATTATTTAATTAAAAATACTATTTATTTGTTTGTTTTTTCTTTCTTTTTTTCCCTAAAAATGGGCGTGGCACTCAAAAATTTCGCGCCTGCGGCGGGCATAATCGGGCCTTCGGCCCCTCGTGACAATCATCATTGGGAATAAATAGAGCGCCCTGCTTCGTAAAACTTTAGGACTACAACACTGATGTATATGTGTGTGTGTGTGTGTGTGAGGACTTTATTTTTACATTTTTTTTCTATACGTTAACAGTTACTATAATTTTGAAATAAAATACAATGAATGTTTTGTAATTTAAAAAAAAGTTATGGACAATATGTTTAATTTCAATAATGTTTCTAATTTGACTGGCATATATGATAATAAATCTGGCACTAAATTTTGATTTTTCACATGTACGTGTCATCTTAAAACTTAAGTATTTGATCGTGTTTGCATGTGTTTGACATAGCTAAATTTTTAAGTAGCATTTCATCGTTATGTAGTGGCAATTTTATATTACGCGATTGTTCAGTTTGTGAGATATCAGCCGGTCACGCACTGCCTTAGATATAAAAACTATAATTAAAAAAATATAATAATAATAAATAAACAAACACACTATGATTTTAAATTGAATATCTCATTTTTATAATCTTTACAGGGCATATTGTATAATATTTATTAACAATTTTTCCTAGAAACTTAATACATAAAATATAGGTTAAAAAGAACGTCAATAAGAATTACATTAATATTGCAAGGTAGAACATCATACAAAAATTATATTAGTTATTATAATTATAATGACATTCAATGGCGTATTATAGATTTTAATGACGCAGTTTTTATCATATTACATATAGAATGCATTGAAGTTTATTAGATAGTATAGAATAAAAAAAAAATCAATGTTGTAATCTTATTGAATGTCATTTCCGCTCTAAGCACTTGCTTTTGCTTTCGTGTCACCTGAGTCGTTTTATATTTCAATTGGCGTGTTGTTGTTTTAATTAATTAAACAGCTGTATATTTTATATGATAATCTAATTTTACTGTCAAGGAAAGTCACAATGTATATGTATTGCCTGTTCAGTCCTCGACTTTTAAAAAAATTATTTCATCGTCGAAAATTGTAACCACATTTTGAAGCGGGTCTCAGAAAACCAAAATTATGTATTTTTCGTCAAAAACGTTTTCTTACTGGCACAGACCCCCTCCCCTATCTATTTTAGAATGCTCAAAAATTGAAAAACGCGTAAATTCAAGAGCGTTTTTCGTCCAATTTTTATACTTTAATTTCAATTTGTTCCACTTCTTCAATTTTTTTTTCAAAGAATTTTCTTATGTCCACCGTATTGAAATAATACGATAACTTATGGAGCAATATTCACAATAAATAACCGGTGTTAGTTAATTTTGTTTTCTTCAACAGTGATAATTTAAAACTCTCCTCCCCATGCCCCAGTATGAAAAAAGAAACTAATATTAACCCAGGCAGTTTATTATAATATATTATAATGGAGCTTATCGGTTTAGCGCGCAGGGAAACACGGGTAAAGGTAAGGGTCTCCTATAATTTAACATTACGCCTATGAGAAAAACACGTTTTTTGCAATTTTTAAGAAAACTCCATCGATTCCGAAGAAATTTATACGAGTTTTACGTGTTTTAAACCATAGACATTTTTTGAGAATTTTGTTTAAACTGATAACTGATAACCTCCATTATCAAAACATTTTAAATCACATTTTGTGGAAGAAAAAAAAAAAAAAAAAAAAAAACTTACTAACGTATCATATATGCTTGCCAAACAAAGACGACATGGGAAACAAGCGCACTTCCACTAATTTTCTATACCCTTCAGTATACGAACAAAAATAAATGTGCAATAACTATATAATCTTAACTCAATTGCATATTATGTATTATATAAAGTATATTATAAAGTTATAGTCAATTGCATGCTATATACTGCACATACGTTACGTTTACGTTACTTTATTATATTGTACAGCCTAGGTGTTTATGCTGATTCATGTTATACAAATTCAAAGGAATAGACCAGAGAAAAACATAAGCATTTACATCACAAAACACTTGATGGGATTTACATGAATAGTAAACCCAACGTAGCAGTGATCAGAGAATTCGATTTATGCAACCCGCAAAACATTTTCATACTAATTTTTGCATGTTTCTGAAGTCATAAACATGACTTTTAACGCAAATTGCATACTTTACAGTTTTTTTCAGGCTCTTTCGTGGGGCTACATTAACATTCTGGTAAAAATTGTCATCAGTTTTGGAGATCCCATTTCGTGTTTATTCGTTAAAAAGCACATGTTGTTTTCTCTGGTCTATTCCTTTAATAATATGTAAGCTGTATAACATAAATGCAGCATAATATTACGTAATGTATTCTTTTCGAAATCAGCAGTTTAATCCCTAATTTTAAAATGTAGAAGTTTCAAATATTCTTGTCTATACGAAGAAAAATTATTAAAATTATTATTATTTTATTTCGATTTCACAAATTTAATTATTACTTGCAGTAACAAGGTACTAAAATTCCAGTAGCATTGTATAACAAAAAATAATAATAATATGTATAATAAAAACAGACGTCATTTTGTAATGTGCCACCAAAATACACATCAAACAATTTTTTTTGTCTCTCGCTGCTTCTACATTTTATAACACACTCTAACTATACATTGTGTTATAAATATTTAGTATGAAGGCGTTTTTTTAAACATTTTTAATTGGTCACAGATTAAAATTCAGTTTGTGGTTGGCTTAAAATTTATTGTTTAAACTTGTAATGAATTTTAATTAGGTTTTATATAAGATTAACTGCTTTTCTCTATTTCAGTTTTGATTTTTTTTTCTTCCTTTTTTAATTTACGATCTTTTATTTATTTAAAACATGATTTGGTAAAAAATTTGCGTTGATTTATTTATTTATATATTAATAATATGCATTTTTTATTCAAACATTAAATTTTTGTTAAAGGTGAGATTAGTGGATTGAAAATAGTCAAAACCCTTTGGTAATTCTTTAAAATTCAATTTATTTTGCAGACGAGAATTTTCCATCGAATGAAATAAAAAATAAAAGAAATCAAACACAATGTATATAGTATTATGTTAAAATGCTTTTATTATATTTTATTATTCTATTAGAAATAAAGTATAACGCATTTTTAATCAATTCAGATTGTACTAAACATTGTAAAGAGAGAGAGAGAAAGAGAGAGAGAGAGAGAGAGAGAGAGAGAGAGAGAGAGAGAGAGAGAGAGAGATTGACATATTCATTCACTGATTTTGGCTTATAAAGAATAATAAGCCCTAGTTTACTTTTTCTTTATCTATAATCTGAATATTTTAAAGTAAAATATTTAATTATGCATAAAACACATTATACAATCAATATATAATAATTAATTATAATTAATTATTCATTAAAATTTTTCTTATCGTTTTAAAAATATTTTATATACACTTTTGCATTTTAAATACTATTATCATAATCTCTATATAAGATCTATTTTATTATTAACTATATCTTTTAGAAATACTTTTTTAATATTTTATGAGACTTGAAATGTGTAGCATATAAATATATATATATATATATATATATATATATATATATATATATATATATATATATATATATATATATATATATATATATATATATATAAATCAATTAACTTTGGCCGCCTCTATTAATTGTTCAAATACATAATTTCTTTTTCTTACATCACTATCTTTATTTCAAATCTAAACTTTTTAAAAAATGTATATCAAGAAGAAAAAGTAATAATAATTATTTGTCGTTCAACAACTCAAAAAGTAATTAAAAATATTATATTTTTTAAAGAATTATAGATAAAAATCATTTTCTTTCATGAAAGAACTTTTAATTTATTAATCAACTTATAAATCTTTTTTTTTTTTTTTTTTAAGATATTTATTATTACTATTGTAATTTAAATATTTTTTTAATTAATATTTATAGAACGCAACATGTGTGGTCTATTTCTTTTAATATTGATCAGTTTTAAATGTATATATTTTATTATTATTATTTTTTTACATATAATAATTCTTATATTATAAATTTTATATTTATATTATTTAATTTGGTTATAAATTTAGTATTAATATTTTTTTCTTATAAATTTTATATATTTATATTATTCAACATTTTTTATTATAAATTAAATTTTGTCACATAATTTGTGATTATATTTGAAAGATAGATTGATGTTGGAATGTTTAGCTGTAATTAGTGACCATGCAATATAATGTAAAAATTTATCGATAATGATGCTACATCGAAATGGAAAATGATGAATGAATTACTATATTTATAAAATAGTACTGCTGTGTCAATAATACAATATATTTCACTTTTTTTTTAACGTAACTATTGAAGGGGAAGAGTAAGTGCAAAGGGTTTAGAGGATAAATATTTTCAGATCTTCATCGTCTACTGCTATGACGTCATTTATATTGTATATTGTCTAATATACAAATTTGAAACTAAAGGTGACTATTGTAACAAAGGACGAAAACAAGGTTACATTTAGTAATCGGCGTTTAAATTATAAGCAACGTAATGCACAATTTTCCGTGCAGTGACAATTCTATATCTATAATTTATATATCATCTTATATTTTAATACAGTTTAGTTCTTCTTGTCCTATGTTCTAAAGTTATACCACAATGGTAATAGATAATAAAGTCTGGTTAAAATTACTTTCTGGATCTGCTAATCACCATTGCTTACGACTCCCTTCAATAGAATAATAAGACAAGTGGCTAAATTAGAAGAAAAAAGGTATTGACTAGTAAAGGAACAACGGTTTTGAGGCCGACTATAAGCGATTTTGGTCACATCCGCTTCCGTTTCTCCTTACTACACATGCGCAGTAAGTCAAAACGGAAGTGGATGTGAGCGAAATCGCTTATAGTCAGCCTCGAAACAGTTGTTCCTTTATTAGTCAATACAAAATGCTACTTTACTGATATCAACGATTCTACAATTACGATAGGAGATGCTAATATCAATTGTCAATTTTTGGGGAAATTCCCTATCTTTTAAAATTGAACAAATGACACGTGAAATTTAAAAAGTCGTCCGTGTTACACCGTGTTACAAATGCCTCTAATATCTTAGATGTATTACGTAATAATGTTATACTATAATATAATGCATTAGCCATACTTTTTTTTTCTTCTATTGACTAATAAAGGAACTGCTGTTTTGAGGCTGACTATAAGCGATTTCGGTCACATCCACTTTCGTTTCTACTTACTGCGCATGCGCAGTACGTTGAAACGGAAGCAGATGTAAGCGAAATCACTTAAAGTCGGCTTCGAAAAAGTTGCTCCTTTATTATTCAATACAGTACGTAGATATTTAGGTATTAAATTTAATATTAGCTATAAATAAATTTAAAAAATGGTGTAATTTCTTTATGTTTCAGCATTTGGAAATGCTCGTGGACATCATATTGAACGTCCCAACTACTTGTGTTCTCTCGGACTGAGCTCTAACCTTGCTGAAAGTATGGCTGGAGAACAACCAGTGGATCATGTCGGAAAACCAGGTCAGTTAATATAATATAAACATTATTGACCTAGACAGGTCATAGTAACGATAAATACTTAAAAACACGCGTTATAATTGAAAATAATTTTTGTAAAGTCTTATCCAGTGGTGTTAAAAAGATTTTGCAACGGGAGGGGTCTCGCTTATCTTAAGGTTTCTATTCCCTCTTTACCGATGTTTCTTCAGACCTGGTGAGGGGGTTCTCTCCCCCCCCCCCTCCTGGTGAAAACGCCTTTGGCCTCATCTATATGTAACGACAAACACCTAAAATAATATGAATTTTATTCCATGGTTCCAAATGAGTGAATTTTTCTCTGAGACGTTTTTTATTTAAATTTTGTGATGCAGAAAACAGAGAGAGAGAGAGAGAGAGAGAGAGAGAGAGAGAGAGAGAGATAAATAGAGAGAGAGAGAGAGAGAGAGAGAGAGAGAGAGAGAGAGAGAGAGAGAGAGAGAGAGAGAGAGAGAGAGAGAGAGAATATCCACCCCAACAGATTTTACCCCAATGGATTAAATCACCCCCAACAGTGAAAATTCTTGTAATACAAAATTTAAAGGATTCTCATTGGTTGCGGAAGATTTCACGCATAAAATATTATTTTCACAATTTTTTTTAATTACTTTTTTTAATTTGTATTAATATATGTCAAAATTGATGTGAACAGTTGTTTCTCTAATTCATTTTGAAGTACTTAAATAGAAATTAATTTTTGAATAATAATTGTAATTTTAAGTATTGAAACAACTGTTAATTAATTATATCACTTATAAAAAGATTGAGTTTTAAAGGTGCACATATATAAATTCATTTCTATAATTGCGTTGCATAGCAAATCATTTGGTATCATTGTCTTAAAAATTATCTTATTTCACAAGTTACTGCAGAAAAGAAATGTATAACACATGCATACACGTCCTTAATAGAGATCTTATTAGCGGGAAGTAATTATGATTTAAGTTTTAAATCATAAATATAATATTTTTATTTTTGTATAATTATTTTGTACTAGAATGCAATTATTACCTCTTGTATAAAATTACATTTTTAACCTTACATTTTAACAACAAAGATTATTCTGTTTTTTTATTATTATTTAATGTTTTGTTTCTACTTCTAATTTCAGATTCCAATAGAGATCGTCATTGTCAGTTTAGAGGTGGTCAAAGTTGGGGAGAACCTTCTAGAGAACAATCAGATCAAAGATCATGGGGTCAAGGTCAACAAAGAAATTACTGGCAAGATCATAGACCTCAGTACCATGGATCATCACAAGAAGTTTATAATAACTACAGAAGACCCCAACCTGATGTTGCTAGAAATGGTATATGAAATTTCATTATTATATTAGTCATTATTAGATTACAATGTATTGCTAGTTCAAGAGTATATATTATATATATGCAAGTATAGAGACTATACAAAGTAATGTTGCCTTAATAGTATTGTACTTAAAAGTTACTTTTCATACTAAACGTAGACAAATTTCACTACAAAGTTAATAAATTTTACAACATGTAAAGCAGTTTGACGTTCAATAGCAAAATATTAAATTGTATAGAAGCTAATAAGTACAAACTTTATCATACACATGATTATGATATTTTGTGTTTATAATAATAATATAATGTACCTTTATGTAAAGCGCACAAAGGGCCTTTTCAACTTTTATTATTATTAAGTTTCAGCGCATATTTTTCTGATCAGAATAACGTTGCATACTTGTTAGTGTTGTGATTTTTTTTCTTTTAGTATGTAAAAATCTGATGAAATAAAGTTTTCTATGCTTGTATTATATTTCATACATCACTATTATTTTGTATTATATGTCTCGCACCGTGTATGTTTCACACCATCTGTGGTTCACGCTAAGCTATGGTGGCTAGCCCGCGTTGATGTATTCCCAGCGATGTAGTTTAGCCGAACGTCCAGACAGCGCTACGTAATTTCATATCAGCTTTACGTAATTTAAGCACGTAGTTTGAGCGTAATTTTACTACGTAAAATAAATTAGTATAAAATGCAAAATGCATTTTTGCTGCATGTATTTTATTTTATTATCATTATTTTGCGTCCGAGATAAAATAAATGTGTTATTTTATGATGGCTCGGATGTAGTAGAAGCACGCGGGAATAAAAATAATATTTTCTTTCTTCTATATAAATGTATTCTAGTTTGAGTGTGAGTTTGTGTGAGAGTTTGTTCTCTTCTGTCTCACGCGGTTGAAAGCTGCATAGCTCGTTCTTGCCCGTTCATCCTCTCTGACCTTGGAATATGCCTGGTTTTAGCCAGCCAAGTGCTCGCTTGATTTCTCTCTTTCTCTTGCCTGTTCCCGTTTCCTCGTGCGTATTCAAACTTTAAAATTATGAATAAGCATCGTTTGTTAAAACAAATATCATTTGTTTTTCACGGCATTAATTGGTACTATAATCGAATGATGATTATGCATCATGTAGTATTATATATCGTATTTTTACGCTTACAAAATGAAGTTTTGCCATGGGGAAGAATCTACATTTAAATTGTAAATCAAATAGTACAAATAGTAATTTGAGATTATTTATTACATAATCATTCTAAAATTAAGTAATGTGTATAAAAGGTGCAATAGTAAACTTAATTAGGTTTAAATGTAGTTTTGCGTTATGTAATATAACTTGTTTCTAGAAGTTTCAGTAATGCGTATATTTTGCTTCGACTGTACTAAAACTGCTTCTTTGGTCATTAGAGTCCAATATGAGTTAATTCTGCTAATTTTCGCCCTTATCAACCAAAACCCCTTGGTTCTCTCCTGACGTCAGTGGGTCTGAGACAGGCATACGTACCCTTTTCCTGCTGCCCAACTATCATTCTGCAAGCCTCGAGCTTAGTCAGAGCTCTGCGGAAGCTGTTTCCACTCTCATGACAAATCTGAAATCTTCGTATCTTCCCTCTATTCTTTTGACTAAAGTTCTGTCGGCAAGGATTTTGCCACCCTGCAGTGCTTTTTACATCGCGTAATTGAATAATTATGTACTTTGTTGGTCCCTGTCTGCCTGATTCATCGAGAGAGTGTCGTACTGTCTCGTAAGGATTTAAGGAAAACTCCCGCGATCTTTATTCGTTAAACGTAAAACTAAATTGTAAGTATTGACTGGTTTTAAACTCATATTTTGAGCTTTGTTTTGTGAGTTTCTAATTGTTATATTAATAAAAAGTATAATTTTTGTAACGTTAATTGTGTTTTTTGCCGTCTTTATTTCTCTAAATCTAATCTGGGGGGTGATTATGTAACTTCATAACGAACGAAATTATTCGATATCTAATGCAAATTTGTTTGTTGCAACAAAACGAAAAAGTTACAGAATCACCCCCCTGAACTGCTTTTGCCTACATAGCAAGCCGCTATATTAGTAAACCCTTAGACAATAAGGTAAAACGCATGTAACAAGTATTATTTCTTTAAATTTGGCGTTTGAATGGAATTGTTTTTTTACAAATTTCAAAATTATTTACCACAGAAACTATAAGGTAAAAAAAAAAATGCATGGTACGTTAGATTATGCCTTCATTTTTCTACAAATTTTATTTACTTATTCATTCATTTATTCATTCATTTATTCATTCATTCATTCATTCATTCATTCATTCATTCATTCATTCATTCATTCATTCATTCATTCATTCATTCATTCATTCATTCATTCATTCATTCATTCGTTAATTCATTCATACATTCATATTCATTCATTCATTTATTGCCTATAGATGGTAGACGATATAACTCCTCCGACTCCAGACGTGACTATGGTCGACCTTCAGACCGCCCCCAAGGTTACTATCCTCCAGCTAGAGGTGCTTGGGGTCCTCCACGAGGCTATCATCAACGACCAAGGTGGGAGCAAGGTAGACAACCTCAAAGTTACACCGCAGGTTCATGGAGAAAACCAGACCAGGGTCAAGAGTCATATCAGAGTCACCGAAAGAGACCAAGTGACGATCGAGGTATGTCATATTTTAATTCTTGTAGAGACCAGTGTGTAAAATTTGTATAGTTCAAGGGAACCTTTGTATCAATTATTACAGTCAAAGTAAAGGGTAAATCATGAGAAAGGATCATCATGCAGACAGATTATATATCTTCCGTACACCTTCGCCAACAGGATTAAAAAATGATTAAGTAGGCAACTTTTGGAATTTCTGACGTCACAAATGTAATGTAAAAAGCGTTGCCTATACTTAACAAGTTTTTTTCCCTAGTTTGTGAGGATAATGAAGGGTTTGAGTTATAATATTATAAAGATCCCATCTATTAATTTAAACTATTAATATTATTACACATAATACTATTTAGTTGTAAACTATTATAAAAACAAAAACGGGAACCCTAAATAAACTTACATTTTTACCATTTATAATTATATTAAAATAACAATTACATATATTAATTAGTCATAAACACGTGATTTTATATATTTTTATTGTGACGGTTTATTTATCACTGATTTAAGGTCACGATATTTTGATTTTATAACTTGATTCTGATTGGTTGATGAGGCAGAAAGACAGGGAGAATGGAGCGAAAAATCAAAGTGTCCATGTGTAATGTATACACAGTATATTATACAGTAGGTTATCTCCTATACTGAGAATGTCAGATCAATGCGCGCTACAATTGCGACTGGGTGAAGACTGCAGAACTAGACGCGTAACGTTACTTCAAATGATGGATTCTAGTTCTGCAGTCTTCACCCAGTCGTAATTATGGCGCGCATTTCATCTGACATTCTCAGTATACGAGATAATCTACTGTATGGCTACTGTGTAATGTATGGATATAATAAGGTATAAATATTATTATTATATTATTATATAAATATAATAGGTAAAAAATATTTATTTTATCATATGCGTATAAATAATATTACATGTGTCTTTATCATCAGCATTCTTCTTTATATATAATGTTACTTTTACTCCTAAAATAAATTTCGTTTTATGTTTTCAGAAGGACACAAGAGGCGCCGCAATGATGACTAAGTCACTATAGTAGATCAGGCTCTGGTCAATTATCTGCTATGAATCAATAGCGCGATAATACAATATACAAGTAAAAAGTTTTCGTAATTCTTGTAATGATACAGATTTTTTTTTTAATTAATTATTTTACATTACATAAAAATGTATTCAATTCAGTCTTTTTATTGCTATAAATTATCGTAATCTCATCATTATAGAACTTTTGAAAATCGCATATCATTGCACTTTTTGTTTTAAATACTTCATTAAAATGATATTTACTGATAATAATTTCATACTTGTTAGTCTTGGTAAAATTTACCATTTGCAGTAATAGTTTTTTTTTTTTTTTTTTTTTAACATTTGTACGTGGGAAGAAAATCGGGCGAAATAAATTTAAATGTTATCGTATATAAAAACACAGCTTTACCAGGTATAGTATGGAAATCGCTTTAAAATGCTAAATACGCTGTTATTATTATTTTGTTCATTGGTTGTTGTTTGGTTGGTTGAAAAATGAGTTTGACGCAAAGAAAAAATAATGATGCCTTTATTAGCCTATATATCTATTATAATTTTTATGCTATTCTGAATATTATTATTTTCAAAACTAACAAATTGACTGCTTATATTTACTTAAAATGCGGAAGAGGAAACCACGTGACAGTAAAAATGGGAGGTAGCTAAGGCCTAGCTTGCTGCTGGCACCAACCATTCTCCCACTTTTATCGTCACGTGGTTTCCTTTTCCAGCACTTCCTTTTTCATTTTTTAGAGTAAATATACGCACTCATTGTTGTTCTGTATTATTTTAAAATTATGAAAACTTAAGTCTTGGTATTACCATGTAGGTCTTATAATTATTACATGTAATCTGTGCCTAAGTATAGAACAAAAAAAAAATTATTTTTTATACCTATAAATAATATAATTAAGTCTTTGTTTTTAAGCTCTCTGTACTTAAAAAGTATTGACTTATTGACTAGTAAAGGAACAACTGTTTTGAGGCCGACAATAAGCGATTTCAGACACATCCGCTTCCGTTTCGATTTACTACGCGTACGCAATGAATGCTTTTGTTTACTCAAAATGCAGAAAAGGAAGTGACCGGAAGAGGAAACCACGTGATGGTAAAATTGGAAGGTAGCTCAAGGTTAGCTTGCTGCTGGCACCAAGTTTTCTCCCACTTTTACCGTCACATGGTTTCCTTTTCCGGCGCTTCCTTTTCCGTTTTTTTAGAGTAAACAGACTCACTCAGTAAGGCGAAACGGAAGCGAATATGAGCAAAATTGCTTAAAGTCGGCTTCAAAATCGTTGTTCCTTCAGCAGTCAATTGCAATATAAGATACAAATTATATGTAATTTTAATTTTTAACAAGATAGTATAACTATAACTATTTTTAAATATGTGTGACTTAAATTTCTTATACACTATTGTGAAAAAAAACTCAATAGCATTTGAATTGTGTTTGTTTTCTCTTTTAAATAGCATTAAGCTTGTTCATATAAACCCTCTGTTTTTTTGTTTGAACACAAAAAAAAAAATGAAGATATCCTAATGCTTTTTAATTAAATGGGATTGCGCATTTTTTTTGGGGCAAGGTAACAGTGTTACAAACAAGCTTAGTAGTTGATGTTTGTAAAACATGTTTTCTTACTACAAAAATGCGCATTACATTTGAATAACCACAGTAAATCGTCATTTAAGTAGCAGAAAACGGAGTCTACGAAATTTTAGCGCAATTGAAGGAATATATTCTTACAATAGTGAAAACTCAATGTCATTTACATGTCTTCCAATTTAAGTTCCAACTTTGTATTAAAGGCATAGAACACTTTGAACAAAAAACATGTCTGGTATCCTAACATACCTAATTATGAACGTTGATTTGGCCGGAGCCATTGATTTCTAATTTATTTTACATTCACAAAATGTCAGCTGCATGTTTATGACGTCACAGCTTGCCTGTTTCCGCGTGCGAGTACCAGTAAACTGTGACGTCATAAACATGCATATGGCATTTTGTAAATGGAAAATAAATTAGAAATCAATGACTCCGGTCAAATTAACGTTGATATTTAGGTATGTTATGATACTAGACATGTTTTTTTCTTTAATGTGTTCTATTCCTTTAAAGGAACAACTGTTTCGAAGCTGAGTTTTAAGTGATTTCGCTTACAAACTTTCGGTTTCGACGTACTGCGCATACTTATAAGTAAGCAGAAACGGAAGCGGATGTAAGCGAAATCGCTTATAGTTGACCGCCTCAAAACAGTTGTTCCTTTATTAGTCATCAATGCGCTAAATGAGTGCATCACACTTAGAACTATAAGCCATAAACTTACATTGTAGTTCACGTGTCGTGTTCTACTTACTGATTGCTTATGTTTACTCAAAATGCGAAAAAGGAAGTGTCGGAAGAGGAAACCACGTGACGGTAAAAGTGGGAGGTAGCTCAGGCCTAACTTGCTGCTGGCACCAACTTTTCTCCCACTCTTACTGTCACGTGGTTTCCTCTTCCAGCACTTCCTTTTCTGTTTTTTTAGAGTAAAAAAAGCACATACTTTGTAGTGTTCCGTGGCCCACAAAAAGTGCCCGCAGAGTTGAAAGACATGTAATTGCCCTTAGTTAATGCTTAATTTAAATTAAAAAAAGGGAAACGGAATTGCCGGAAAAGGTTACCACGTGATGTTAAAAGCAGGAGGTAGCTCAGGCCTAGCTTGCTGCTGGTGCGAAGTTTTCTCCCACTTGTCACGTGATTTCCGTTTCCGGCACTTCCTTTTCCTATTTATGGAGATGTTTACATTGCGGATCCAGTGTGTGTATGTATTATTGTGAAAGTACTATGTATATAAACGTACTTATTTTAATTTTTAAATTAAGCTCAAAGAAGAAAAAAAGTTTTATGATTTGCAATATTTAATTTTAATATTATGTATTATACAGTAATTATTTTAAAAAACATATGTTTATAAAAGTAAAAAAACGGTCATGAAATGATTAACCTAGAACCTATGGATCTATATGAATTGGTTATGTATTATTTTAATTATTATGATTTTAAGTGGGTTGAAAAAAAAAATCAATTTTGTTCAAAAAAATCCCAGTGAAATTATTTTTGCAGTTAGTTTTTGCTGTCAAAATAATATATGTTTTAAAACACTATATTTTATTTAATACAATAGAAGTTCATTGTATGACTATCTAGTGGTAATTTAACGTGTTAATTTTTAAGAAAAGTAAACTTTTAATTTTTGTTTCTAGAATAAAAGTTACTATTTATTTCAAGATTGTTTCTGATTAATTCCCTGATTTATTCCCTTAACCCCCCTTTTTTTTAATATTCTTATTCTTATTTAACAAGCATCCCATAGGGGACTTAACATAATATTTTTCATTTTCTTAAGTGATCTTTTATCTCTAAAATTGCCTAAACAAATTATGTAAATTTAGAATAAATTATTTAAATATTTAGAATTCAATTCCTATTTATATTGTTTCTTCATTCATCATGTTATACTTCGCTCGAAATTATATTTTTACAACACACACACACACACACACACACACACACACACACACACACACACACACACACACACACACACACACACACACACACACACACACACAAACACAAACAAACATATAATATATATATCAGGTTGTCATCAAGTATTCCATTGCAGTCACTTATATTACCAATTACCATGCATTATAACATTAAAACATTTGTATAAAAAACCAAAGCGAAGCAAAAAAAAAAAAAAAAAAAAAAAGACGCAAAAAGAAATAGAAATGAATAATAATTTACAGCTCTTTTATAGGAATTGTAATTAGTATTAGAAATTTTAATTAAATTATTTAGAAACTAATATCTCCTGTTTTTTATGATTTTACTGTACAATTGTAAAATTATTTATTGTTTTTTTTGTTTACAAAAATCGAACAAATGAAAATCATATTTATCTTAACAGATACCAATGATATTGATATGGTATGCATTATTATTATTAATTGTGTGTTAATAAAGTCATAACCACGGATAATCATACGTCATATCATAATATTATTTATTGTTCATTATCTGCAAATATATTCATATGAGTGTTGCAATAAAAAAAGTTCATATTGTTCATATTCATAATCATAACAAATTAATAAAAAAAGCAAAACCATTATATTTATTTTATTTTATTCCTATTTCCTGTAATCGACTATTAAAGGAACAACTGTTTTGAGGCTGACTATAAGTGATTTCGCTTATATCCGCTTCCGTTTCGACGGACTGCGCATGCGTAGTAAGTCGAAACGGAATGAATGACGTCATGAATTTAGGGTCTAAAATAAAAATTGTAATAGCACATATCAAAGGGTTTATCAGTACGATGTTTCCCCCCCCCCCCCCTTCGTCTTCTTCTTTCGTTTTTTTTTTTCAGTACTTTTTTCCTTTTTGTTCTTTAATTTAAATAATATTGTTATGATATAGTTATGACCGTTTTCAAAATTTGTGCACAATAAAGCTCGTTGCATCAGACGAAAAATAGAAATATTTAGATCACAAAATAAGCATAATTTTTTATTATTAAAATTATATGTGCTTTTTTTTATTATTATTATTATTATTTTTTTTTTTTTATTATTTTTTTTTTTAGCACGTTTACATACAACTTAATTCCAGAAGTTATTTTTATGTTCGATAGCTTGCAGTGTCAACGATTATTTTATTGTTTCTGAGAAAACAGGGAAAGTTATATGCAAATGATTCATAAAATATTTAATATTTTTACTACTGTTTGAAAAATAAATAAAGTAGTTACTTGAATAAAAAAAAAATAGTCTGAACAAAATAATTTTTATTCTTTTACATTGGCAAATATGAAGTTTATTTTCTATTGGTTTTTAAATTTTTTTTTTTATTCATTTTTGTGTTATAATATTTTATCTTTAGTATTAGTAATTCAGTTTTTTATTCAACAAATTATTAATATATTTTTTTTTATTATTACTTTTATTTAAATTTTTTATTTAGAATTCAGTTGAAACGTTTTTTTTTTATTTTAATATTAATTGTGATTATTAAATATTATGTTTATTTATTTATATTAATAAATTTTTTAATAAATTTAATCATGATATATCAATTACATTATAATCATTCAGTACCATGACGTGCTTTGAGAAACTTGTAGATGGCAGGGTGGTACTTTACCATGTGGCAGTGGAAGGCGCCCTGCTCCGTCTTCCTTTGATGTTGTAACTTGTAAGCCATATTTCTACCATGTTCCTTCAAGTTGTACTCTTCTCTTCTGGCAGGTAGTTGAAGATGCCCAGGACGTTTATCCCGTTTATGGAGATAGTCAGCTCCGACAAGTCCTTAGCGCAGCTCAAAAGTGCGAAAATGTCCGCATACAGGCATCTGAAATTAGATAACATAAATTATTATTTGCAACTTGAGATTTCCTATCATTCAATTCATATGCTATATCTATTTACCTATGCGTGGTAAAGTGATAGATTTGTGCTAGGAGCACATCTCGGGATGTCCTGTTAGTTCCACTGCCAATCGGAACGTTGTACAAGTCCCACGTCCAGTAGAAGGCAGGCAAGTCTCTAGTGGAGAAGTATTTGTTCATGTAAATACTTTCTTCAGAGGAGTCGCCCCAACTATTTACGAAGTCTTGCCACTCTCGCAACTTTGCTTTGTTGCCTTCTGAAATGCTGACCAATAACTTGGAATCCTCATACACTAGAAGACGTGTGTTCAGGTTGAAACATAAGCCAGCGCCCCTAACGCGTTTAAATCACTCTGAAAAAAGGAGACAAACAAACAGTAATTAGTATGTGTAACAGTGAAAAATAAGATTAAAAAAAAAATAATATTCTGTTTAAAAAAGTCCGAACTGCGAACAGCGAACTGCGGACATTTTTAGACTTTGCAATTTTTTATAAAATATTAAAGTTCTTGTTCGCGTCCGCGTTGCGAACACGAACTGCGGACATTTTTGGACTTAGTAATTTTTTATAAAATATTGAAGTTCTTGTTCGCGTCCGCGTTGCGAACACGAACTGCGGACATTTTTGGACTTAGCAATTTTTTAAAAAATATTAAAGTTCTTGTTCGCGTCCGCGTTGCGAACACGAACTGCGGATATTTTTGGACTTCGCAATTTTTTATAAAATATTGAAGTGTTTGTTCGCGTCCGCGTTGCGAACACGAACTGCGGACATTTTTGGACTTAGCAATTTTTTAAAAAATATTAAAGTTCTTGTTCGCGTCCGCGTTGCGAACACGAACTGCGGATATTTTTGGACTTCGCAATTTTTTATAAAATATTGAAGTGTTTGTTCGCGTCCACGTTGCGAACACGAACTGCGGACATTTTTGGACAGCAATTTTTTATAAAATATTGAAGTTCTTGTTCGCGTCCGCGTTGCGAACACGAACTGAGAACAAACAATCAAGAAAGACTCCGACAATACCGGAAGTACTGCACGGAGGGGCCCAAAATACTTCCCACCATGTACGCACAGACCTCTTCGGTCACTGACGTGACTTTGGTCACAAGAGACCTAGTACGGTTCCTGGAGGAACGGCTTCTTTCCACGTCGACCCGTTCTGAAAAACATTACATTTGTCTCGATTGGGACAAAACGATGCAACAATCGGTGTATCCCTGGCGTGGACGCGATCGAACCGGATTATAAAAAAACTCATCAGTTGCGTCAAGGGGAACCGGCCTGGGTCGGTGATACCCTGCTGCCACCCTCGTTGCCCCCCGGGGACCCTCTTTCTAATTATTGTTCGCCGTTCGCGTCCGCATTGCGAACACGAACTGAGAACTGGTCGTCCGCAGTCGCGAACACGAACTGAGAACAAACAATCAAGAAAGACTCCGATAATACCAGAAGTACTGCACGGAGGGGCCCAAAATACTTCCCACCATGTACGCACAGACCTCTTCGGTCACTGACGTGACTTTGGTCACAAGAGACCCAGTACGGTTCCTGGAGGAACGGCTTCTTTCCACGTCGACCCGTTCTGAAAAACATTACATTTGTCTCGATTGGGACAAAACGATGCAACAATCGGTGTATCCCTGGCGTGGACGCGATCGACCCAGATTATAAAAAAACTCATCAGTTGCGTCAAGGGGAACCGGCCTGGGTCGGTGATACCCTGCTGCCACCCTCGTTGCCCCCCGGGGGACCCTCTTTCTAATTATTGTTCGCCGTTCGCGTCCGCATTGCGACCAGCTTATGTTTTTCATTGCGACCAGCTTATGATCACGTTTTTCCGAACAAGGTAATGTATATGTGTTCGCGAGTCGCGACCAGCTTATGTTCCGCGACCAGCTTATAAAAGTTAGTAATTAAAATATTGACTTTTTTGTCAGTGCTAAATTTGTTCACGTTTTTCCGAACAAGGTAATGTATATGTGTTCGCGAGTCGCGACCAGCTTTTGTTCTGCGACCAGCTTATAAAAGTTACTAATTAAAATATTGACTTTTTTGTCAGTGCTAAATTTGTTCACGTTTTTCCGAACAAGGTAATGTATATGTGTTCGCGAGTCGCGACCAGCTTTTGTTCTGCGACCAGCTTATAGTGTTCGCGTTTGCGAACATGTTCGCGCTCGTGAACAATTGAATTCAGTTCGCATAAAAATTTTCTGAGCATTTTGTAAAATATGCTTTTTTATTTATAGTTATTATCTAAGTTATTGTTAAAGCTGCATTCATTAATCTACTAATTAGAAAACTTTGATACTTTGTACCTGTTAATTTTGTATTCGATTTAAAACTTGTAAGGTGATTTATGGGAAAAAGGAATAAAAATAAGTTATTTTTATGAATAGTAAGAAGCTATTTATTAAATATAAAAATTTGTTAATCTTTTAACTTACAACTATAAAATAATTATGTGCTAAACATAAACGTTCGCAATGGGCAAACACAACATGGTATTCAAACAATTTGTCAATTTATTAAAATGTGAACACGAAACACTATAAAGCTATTTATAGCTAAGACAAATTAATTAAAAATGAATGAAAAGTAATAAAACTGACAATGTTATTTTTGGAATTAAACATTTTTTTTTAGCAAAATTCCCAGTTCTTGTTCGCGTCCGCTGTTGCGAACAACAATTCCTCGTCGCGAACACGAACTGTGAACACAATAGTTACAAGAGACTCAAAGAAGTAATGTGACTTTGTTAACGTTGAGAATTAAAACAGAGAATGATTAAATTAACTTACCTCAAGTTATTTACTAACTCAACGTTCAGAATATTCATTGTATAAGTGTAATGCTCAATGCGGAAGACGTCATTTTGAATACTCTTCAACGCCATTCTTGATCATTGAATTACATTGCTTATCATAAAAGGCAAACGTGGTTTTTGTCTATAATTTTCTTCTTAAAAATTTTGATAATTTTTTTTGTTTTTATTATCTTTCTCGCTTAATTGAAAACCTAATTCAGCCTGTTAACAGCATCATGTTTTCAATACTATTGATAAGCTAAAAGTATTTTTAAAATGGCAAAAAGTGTAATTTTCCTATACATGCCCATGTTATTTAGTGCTCACATATGGCGTTAACTTTTATATGAATGCAACCACCCTATATAAAACAATAAGATTTCGCTGTACAAGCTCAAGTATATACGCTATACAAAAGAAATGACCATGCTGCTTGATATACATTGACCACAAATTTGGTGACCACAAATGACCTCATACACTCCTATAACGTTATAAAAGATAGACACAACACGCGAGCATATAAAATCAACGAACTAGATTCTTTTACTAAAAGTATACATATCGTGGTTTTGTTTTTGTCAACCTTACAGCTTACAGAGCGAAAACTAATTTTTGTGATGCAATTTTTTTTAGTTTCTAGTCTTCAACACGAAAAAAAAAAAAAAAAAATGAAAAAAATCACTAATTATATTGTATGTGATAGTCATGTCTTTCTTTACAACAGAATTTTTTATATAGGGTCTATGCATTCATGTTAAAGTCGACACCATGTTGGATTACTCAATAACATGAGTAGCATGTAGGAACATGACTCATTTTTCCAGTCTAAAAATACTGCGTAATATTTTTGAAAGCATTGATATGCAGTTGATATGTTGAATTAGTATCTCATGTAAGAAAAATAAGTTTAATCATAAAATGAACTGATTTTCCAATGAAAGTAGCAAAAAAAACAAAAAAAAAAAAAGGAAATAGTTGTCTTATGCAGAGCAATGTTATTTATTTATTACTCCAGTATGACGTCCCTATAAACACCCTATATAATTAAACGTCTATATATAATAAAATAATTAACAGCTTTTATTGAGCGAAATCAGGCGTACATCTTAATTTAAACCAACAAACAGTCGGTTAAAATTGGTAATGTTAAACATAATATAACGTTACCATGGAGTTTATCGGTTAAAAAAAAATCCATGGCTTAACACCTAAAAGTATGTCTAGTATTTCTCATTTAAACATCTCTAGAATCAGTAGAGTAGTTTTCTCGAAAATTGCAATGAATGTGTTTTTTCCGCGATAGGTGTATTAGGGGACCCTAAGCTTTCTCCACGCGTGCTAAACCGATAAGCTCCATTATGTTAGTAAAATTTAATTAAAATTACTTCTTATTCTTTACTATATTATTTATCTTAAATAAAAAAAGTATGGCTTTGAAGTGGAGCTTGTATATCTTTATAGTTTTGCAAAATAACTTTGCTATATACAACATGATTGAGCTATAAAAGGCTATAATATAATAAATCGATTTTTCATGAAGGTCTTAACCTATCCATGCATAAAGTCTTATATTTACTACCTAATTTTCACAGCATTGTTACAACGTAAAATATAGAATTGCATTAAATGTAGCGAAATGCCAACCTTATGCAATAGATTCTAGAAAAGTGACTGAACAATGTGAACTTGAATTACTCAGTGAAGTTGAAAATAATTTATAAAACAAAATATAATAAAAAAACTAAAAAAAATAATAAAAAAAAATAATAATATTTTTTTGAAAAAATCAGAGTTTATAATTAAAACAAAGTAAAATTAAAACAAAAATAATAATATATATATATATATATATATATATATATATATATATATATATATATATATATATATATATATATATATATATATATATATATATATATATATATATATATATATAAATTTACTTATACATTTTAAAATATAATTATGAATAAGTTGTACAAATATTATATAATTGAACGTGTTTTTTTTTCAGTAAAATGAAATAAGTTAGGAATTAATCAGTCATGGAGTCGATACCGAAATTTTCGATACCGATACGATACCGATATTTTTAAATTTACCCGATACCGATACCGATACGATACTGCTCAAAAAAATTTGCTCCGATACGATACCGATACGATACCGATATTTTCCGATACTTTTTCGATATTTTTGCTATATCTCATACAATAAATATTGCACTATAAATTTCATTTTTTTTTCACCTTTGAGACATAAATTGGTATCATAAAATCCATGTATATTTTTGCCACATTTATTATTTATTTTATTTATTTATTCATTTATTCATTTATTTACTTTTATTTACTCATTTATTTATTTATTTTATTCTAATGTTCGTTTGTTAAACTAAAATGACTAAAAAAATTATAGTAGATTTAAAAATATATATATTTCATTCGTTTAATGAAATTATACGATTAGAATATCCTCTACTGTTTCCAAGCACTTTTGTTAATTATTTACAAATTAGCAATTTCTTTATTTCGTATAGAAGTAATTTTCAAATATTTAATAAATTTAATTTTTTTTAATGGTATTTTTTTAATTTGCTAAAGTAAACAAAGTATCATTAGCTTTCGTATTTATTTTATTGGCTCAAATCATCCCCGCTAAACGAAAGGGGTTAAAGTCCAAAATTCCCCTATGGTCGTAAAAATCCTTTGATTTTGTAAACTTTTTAAAAATTTAACCTTGTAAAAAATTTGTATAAAGACATTAACGGAAGTATGCTACATCTTTTGTAATTTGTAATGCATTGAATTTATATACAATTGCAGTGATTTAAAATGTCAATCATTGACTATATTTTATTGTGATTTCTACCGGCGCTTTAGTCACTAGGAGAGATCATAGATATAGTACTGTACGACCACACGACGGATTTCTCAGAAACTTGGCGACAGTCGATCGCTCTTTTTTTTCTTTTTTTTTTTTTTTTTCATAAAAAGAAGAAAAAAGTTTAAACACCGTTTTCTTTATTTTTATTGAATGTAAAATAAAAAAAAAAAATACTTTTTACCTGGTGGCTTTATAAAAAGTATAAAATAAAAATACTGTGCACGGCGCCCTGCCCTGTTGTTATAGCACAATGAAAAATAAAGGAGTGAATTGCATTGTCCAAGTACGAAAGATAGATAAACAGTAATCACTAATGGAATGTTCTCGTTGCTTCATAAGTTTTTTTTTTTTTTTTTTTTTTTTTTTTTTGTATTTTTACTTTTATTTTATGAGAGAGCAAAAGTCTCAAAGTATCGAAAAAAAGTATCGAAATTCGACGATATTTTGCTGATATCGGTGACCGATACCGATATTCGATACTGAGTTTAAAAAAGGCCCCGATACGATACCGATACGATAAAAGTATCGGTATAGTATCGGATATCGTATCGCAGTCGATACCGATACTCCATGACTGGAATTAATAGTAATAAAATAATTTTTTATTGCGTTTTGAAAAATATGCCAATAAGTTATTATTTTCAAAAATTTGCCATATTTCTGCACTTTAGTCGAAAATATAAAAGTATAAAATATTATACTATATCTCCTCAAAAAAGAAAAATCAACTTAAAAGAAAATAATATCGTCATATAAATCTGAAATTGGAAGTCTATAAAATAAAAATATGACATAATGTCTTCAATATGTAAATTATAAAAAATAAAAGAAGAAAAAAAAGTTCGTTCTTTACTCTAATTTAAATATTCTCTTTTTTTTTCTGATGATAAACAACACTGTTTCCATGGTAACTAGATTCTATGGCGCCACAAAGTTTCTTTTTCTCCCTTCTTTTTTTTATTTCCGGTGTTCTCCCCCCTCCCCCAATCACCCATTGCCTGCGGTAGTAACTTTAACACTTAATCAAATCTTTAAGTAAATAATAAAAAATCAAATCAAAATGTCATTATCTATACTTTTAAATTTATATCGTATTTTTCTTAAGAAAATTTTAAACTGGAAGCAATTTTGAGAGCATTTTTAAAAATGATTCTACCCATATTGGAGAATAAAATATTAAATGTGATGTACAGTATACTGTATAATGGATCAAGACCATTATTTCACTTATATTACGATGCTTTAAATACTATACAAATAAAACACAATAGTGTGTTTAAGGTTGTTTTTTTTAATGCTCTTTCCCAAAATCGAGATAGAGAGAGAGAGAGAGAGAGAGAGAGAGAGAGAGAGAGAGAGAGAGAGAGAGAGAGAGAGAGAGAGAGAGAGAGAGAGCAAAAACTTGATGATATTTAAAAATTTATTAAATATTTACTAAAGAATAAAAGATAGAGGTATATCTTTATAATAATAGTAATGTGGCATATAATACTATACATTAAATATTTAACGATTTTTGTATTCAAAAAAGGAACCTATAACTACTTTGCTATATATGCCATCAGTAACATTTGTCAACATTTAATTTATAACTTTTGCTATAAAATTCAGTTTTGTGTTAGCTTTCATTGATGCTTATGATGTTAAATAAAGAGAAGAAAAGGTTGCTTTCAGTATCAAGTGTTATTATAGTGCCATAAAAAGTGACAAAATTAAAGAGAGGTGAAAATATTATTATATTTTTTTTATTTGTGCATCAACATTATTTTATATCGCACTTTCGTTGTATTTTAAAAAAAGGCATATTATTTTGTGTATTATAAATTTAATAATATCAAAGCTAAAAGATCTAAATATATTCGTAGTCATTAACAATTTACTATAGTGCAGAATATCATTAATTAATAGTGTTATTAAATGTACAGTATATCTGCTAACTTTTCGAAGGTATTAATCTCTTTCTGACAACTTACAGCACGATTCTAAAGTAACCAAAAAAAAATTATTTTTTATTATATAACTTCTACTTAAACAGATTAATTTAATTTAAACATTTTTATTATAAAAAATAACTAGTAAATACTTTGAATTTTAAAAAAATATAATAAAATATTTTAATGTATATAACAAAATGATGTAATATAATAATTATAAACAAAAAATAATATATTTTTAAGTATTTTAACAATTATATTTTATAACACTAAAAAATTGTTGTGTGATTGGTTAACAGTTAGTCACGTGGTACAAAATGCGTTTGAAAAAAGTTATAAGATTTCACTATAGAGCCAGTTCGTATTATGAGTTTGTAAACCTAACACAGCGTTGCTTGCTTATATATATATATAAAGCTACTTTTTTTTTATTAATAAATAAATATAAAAATTATTATTGTCAGCGTTGTCATAACATAGGTGTGGTTTCTTTAAGAAAAAAATTATAATAATTATTTGTGAAGTGTAAAAAAAAAGTCATAATATTGTGTTATTTGTGTTAGTTTTATTTATAATTAAAGTGTTATGTGAATTTTAACAAATTTGTGATTATTGCTATACACTTTATATGTGAAATATTATAATAAAAAAATACCTAGGAAATAATTATTTATTCTAAATGATTCCCAAATAGGATCACATGTACATTATAAGGTAAGTCCGAAATTGAAATGTGTTTATTGCATTTATGGAAATTTATATGAGAAACGTAACAGAATTTAATGGTTTAACATTTACGGTATAAATAGAAAAAATACCATTTGGTAACACTGTGATAGTCATAATAGTTATCTGGAAAAAGAAAATTTAATGAAAGCTTTTATTTAATTTAAAATAATAGAAATGAAAGTATTGTGTAGCCAGCAAAATGATATAAAAATTTACATACTTATACATGCATACAAATTAATTGATGATCTTTTCACTCTTTCTGTTATGATTTGATATTGGATCTAATTTTATATTTTTGAAACCTATGAATGTAATGTAACTACATTGTTTTGAACTACTTTTTATATGTTTGAGTTATCGGACTTGCTTCCATATTGAAAATATTTATTTACAAAACCAGTTCCAATAAACCATAAACATTAAATTCATGAAAATTTCATTTTGAATGCAAAAATAAATACCCCCATAAAATGGAATTTTAATTTTTTTATAAGAAATTCATGGGGATATCATTCAAGTTATGTGAACGAAATCTTGAGATAAACAATAGCAATAATTATTGTCTTTATTAAAAATATATAGTTTACATTATTTAAGGGCAAGGTTTAGGCTAAATACAAAGAAAAACACGTGTGTTGATTTTCTCCCTTGCAACTAATGAAATAACTTTAAACGAATATCATTTTTCAAATTCAAGATATATTCATTTCTTTCAACCTACAATCATATTATATACATATTATACAATATAATGCATATCAGCTTAGGTTATTGTGTCAGTTGATACAATTAGAAATGATAATAAATAAATTAAATTATATAATTAATACTTGCCTCATAAATTAAGAGAATTAACAGTAAATCCTATGATCTATTTTTATTTAAAGTTAAATATTACCAAATTATAAAAGCAATAAGCCCTATATATAGTTTTAATACAAAGAGAGAGTGAGAGTTTTGATTGTAATATAAATTAAATGTACCAAAAGACTATACAGAGAGAAAAGAAAATTACTCCAAACAGACAACGTTATAGTAAGTTTTATTGCATGGCAATTCTAAGCACTTCAGGCAAAAGCTTTTAAAATGAAGTGCTCGACATCTTTTTCTTTTGAAACAAAAAAATATATATATTAAATATAATATAGAACACATTATACAAAACTTCAAACTGTATAAAATTAATATAATTTTTGCATCCACTTTTTTTTAGTTTTATATTTAAATTTTTATTTATATAATAATAATGTCGATCTTTCGCACCACTTGGCATACCTATAATGTTTAATCATGAAGCAATGCATGCCACCAGTATTATAAATCTTGTAATTTTTATATGTGTATAATGTTTAGTACCAATGTCTTTGTTGATTATATGGATAATAATAAATATTGCAATTGATAAAATCTTATAATATTTACAAAATAAAAGTTTGCTTAAAAAAAATAATAAAAAAATTATTAAATACTCATAACTGCTCAAAATAGAGCAAAAAAGGAGTAGCAGAAATGCATGACGTGATCATGCATTTATGCTACTGATTGTAAAAAATAAATAAAAATAGAGTAGGTCCAGAGCTGTCTAAAGCAACAATCGTATTCATGAAAATCGCGAATTATGTTGTGCTACATATTATACTACATTGCTACATTAATGTGTTTTCTTCAATATAATATTTTATTGTTCGACGTCTATACTCTATATACTCGTAATATAAAATAGAGTGACCCAACATAGAGATATTATTTCTTTTTGTATTGTGAAAAGTAACTTGACTGTACAGCATAACTGAGACAAATTGTAAAATAGTATGGTCTTATTTTCGTTTCAGAAAAAAAAATGTAACATTACAACATACTATTGCGTAACTTACAAATTAAAAGATGAAAATAAAATAATCAAATTTTCTACAACGTAAAAAGAAAAGACACAAAAAAAATGACAAAAGCAAATATTGAAAATTTATTTTTGGAGTGAGAGAAAGAGGCTCTAACTAGGTTCTAAATACAACAGACGATATACTATACACGTGTCAAATCGTGATCACTATCTTATCATCATGCTTCTCTGATATTCGTCAATACCTTTTTTTTAAGTCTCTCTCTCTCTCTCTCTCTGATATCAAAATATTAAAGCACACCTATGTGTACTATAACGATAATTCATTCTCCAATATAACGCGGCGCAGACGGTTGTAAATCATTTTATATAACTTGTCATATTTTTTTTATGTGTACAGTGTGTCTCGCGTATAGTATTTTCCTCATACGTAAAAAAAAAAAAAAAAGGGTGTACTGTTATTGACGCTGTACTTACTTTTATATATATATTATATATACGTATTATAAGATATGCAATAACTTTTAACAATTTTACAGTAAAAGATACTGATGTTGGAAATTTTACACAGCAAAATTCAAAATTCTTTATTCATTTGTTTCTTCCTATATTCATAACACGATTAAAATGCATTAGCTTAGGTTATTGCCTCAAAATGAAACAATGCAAAAATGATTGTCACTAAAATGTTTACAAGCATATACAAGCTGTTAATAAAAATGCAAAAATGTATGTTTATGCAGTATTGTTTAATAATAATAATAAATCTATTTAATTTTATTTTATATTTAACTTGATGATGATACACTGCCTGAGTATACATCATAAACAAGAGCGAGAAAATACTTAAATTTTAGCTTTACTAATTATTATTGAATTATTATTATTGCCTTTTTAGTTTGTTATTTGATTAATATACGAACAGAACAACCTTTCAAAAATATTTCAGGCTAATATTTATAATAAATGCAGTTTAGAGAAATGTTTCTAACTGTACACATGATTCTAAGAATATATTCAACCATTCAAAAACTCGAGCTAAATTTGCATTATGAAGTCCTAGGATTAAATTATTATTATTTTCTTTTTTAAGGGAGTAGAGTACCGACCTTATATCTAGTTTTTGAGCTCAAAAACTAGAAGTGTTTTGGGTCTAAATTTGGCGTCATTGTGTAGCTAAGGGTCACACCTAGCCGTGATAAAAATTTCATGATGTTTGAACGTCCCGAAAAAAAGAGAAAAAATTGAAATTAACATTGGGTCTTATAGGCTTAAATTTCAAAAAATCATATAAAATTAATTTGCACTGTGACCCCCAAATTTTTTTTTTATACTTGAAATTGTCTCAAGCTGAAGTATCATTGTGCAAAATTTCAGATTTTTTTGATGAGAAAAGTTTGAGTCTAATGGCCTACGTCGGTCCCCTACTCCCTTAAGTTTTTTTTTTTTTTTTTTTTTTTTTTTTTTTTTTTTTTTTTTTACATAATATTTGCAGTATTTTTATATAAGAAAAACAAGCTCCGCGTTTAAATATGAAATATTAAAATATATTATCCTTATGTTTAAACTTTTGGAATCATGTCATTATTTAGTTAAAAAAATATATGTTCCATTACTAATTTTCATTCAAAAGCAGAGACAAAAATTAAATACGAAACTAAAATAAATAATGAAGATATCTCGAAAAAAAAAACATGTTTAATTTTCTAACACTTGAACTGTGTTGAAGCTTCTCTCCATACATCAGAGAAAATGATTGTAGAGATCTCTACTCTTGGAATTTCTTAATATTTACATTTATAATTATCGTATTGTTCAGACATTCAGTTATAATTATAAAGTAAAATTATTTTGTTCATTGTATTGTAAAAAAATATTTGACGTCACAAAACAAAAATTTATTTAGCAGCTGGTATAAAAGAATTATATATTATTTACGTTGCAAAAATTATGTCTAAGTGTTAAAAATAATGGGGTACATAAATAAATATTAATTATTGGGGGGGAAAAAGAGAGAGGGGAATTTAAAATAAGATTGTGAAATGTTAATATGTTTATTCTTATTTAATATTGTTATAATGGGTATTGTTTACTGAAATTCTTATTTAAAAATATAAATATTATTTTATACGGTTTAATCTCTTTTGTGTATATTTTTATTATTTATATTGTATTTTTTATGTGGCTTACATGTTTTTCAAATAAGTTTTTATTATTATTTTAACTCAAATTCATGTTTTTGAATGGATGCCTTTCTCAATCATTAAACGAAAGATTTTATAGGGTGTATGTGCATGACGTCATACTGAATTTACATAAACGTCATACTGGAGCATTGAATAATATGAATAATGTTCGTAAACCCTGATCCCTGATCCCTAGCCCCAAAAAATGCGCAATTCTATTTAAAAAAAACATTAGGTGATCGTCATTTTTTTGTGATTTGGAGCACGAAAAACACGTTTTATGAACATCTTTATTGCTCTGCATAAGACAAACGTGGTTTTGGAATTTTTGTTTTTGGAAAACTAGTTGTTGTTTGCTATTATTATTTTTCCCGCATACTTGAAAATCTATTTTAACCTCTGTTAACAACAGCAATGCTCTCAAAAATATTGCTAAGTATTTCTTAAAGGAATAGACCAGAGAAAAACATAAGCATTTATATCATAAAACTCTTGATGGGATTTACATAAATAACTTTAGTTTGTCTCAAAACCCAATAGTAGTGATCAGAAAATTCGATTTATGCAACCCGCACAACATTTTCATACTAATTTTTGCATGTTTCTGACGTCATAAACATAAATTTTCACGCAAATTGCAAACTTTACAGTATTTTCACGCTCTCTCGTGGGGCTACATTAACATTCTAGTAAAAATTGTTATCAGTTTTGAGGATCCCATTTCTTGTTTATTTATTAAAAAGCACATGTTGTTTTATGTGGTCTATGGCTTTTATATTTAAAACTTGTGTCATTTTCCTATACCGGCTCATGTAATTTAGTACTCACATAATAGCGTCGACTTTTATACGAATGTAACCACACTATACATATATAATATTTGTGAATATATGTTTTATTATTTATATTGTATTTTTTTAATAGTCAATTTTTCTGTTACGTTTTTTATTATTATTATTTTAGCTCATGTTTAAAATACTATTGAAAGCTATATAGTCAATCATAAAACGTAAGATTGTACTCTTAAGGGACCATATTTTAATACACATTCTCTTTATGAGCAAAATAATAAATGCCTGTAAATTCAGCTATAGTATTAAGACAATATACTTCAATTTATTCAGCAACTCAATTCTATATTTTATAAAAAGAAAACCATAATAATGCCATTAAATATAATTTTTATTATCGTCTATACATATTCAATAAGTAACATTTGCATATAATATAGACGTGGAACAATCGACAAATTATATTAACAAGTAAATAAATTAAAATTGACTCTTAATATTATTTGACCTAATTTGACTTCTTTTTAACATTGCAAAAAAAAAAAAAAAAAAAAAAAAAAAAAAAAAAAAAAAAAAAAAAAAAAAACTTTACATGTACTGAGACAGACAAATGCTGTACATGAATAATATAAGAATATTTTCTCACCATAATTTTTTTTATTTTCATTAGAATAAAGAAAGAAAAAAAATTTTAAGTAATAAATTTGTCATAGCGTATTGTTACTTTTAAAGTAGCTATGCGACCTCTATAGTTCAAACTAAAAGTCTACAAACGATATACTGTACAGTATATACTTCAAATATTTAAAGAATTCAATATTATAATAAAGTTGAATATTATATGTAAATTTATATAATTTTAGTCTCTACTCTTCTGTGTAAGAATAATAATAATAAAAAAAAAAGTTGCTAAGTAGTAACTTATACACCTACACTACATTTTTATTTTTATAAACATATGTTCAATTTCTTTTTTCAATAAATTCTTTAATATGTAATGTTACCATATGATTTAATATTAAGGGATATATTGATGAAATTAAAAGTAATTTTGTTTTTTTGTTTTATAAATTTTCTTTATAAGGGTAAAAATGTAATAATACATATTTTGTTTGGCTAGATATTTTAAATATATTAATGTATTGCTGTATTTACAATTTACCTTTTCATGTATATATTTTGAAGCTATAGTTACATCAAGTTTATATTTAGTTACATATACATAGTTTAATAATATAGTTTATAAATAAGGTACCAAAATGGTATTATGACTTTAATCATTACTTATAGTTATAATTATTTTATTATATTTATATCACATAATTTTATAAATTTAAAAAAAAAACTTATAATATATTTATTATTGTATAAAATTGTAGGTTACACATGTTAACAAATATACAAAATTATTGTTAAGTAAAACTTATTGCACACCGATGTTTTATTTATCTATTACGTGGAAACGATGTTTTGAATACTGGTTCAAATTAAATTTAAGGGAATAAAGTTAGCAAACAGGAAACAGTAATGACTATCGACACAACGCAAAAAAAAAATAATAAAAAAAAGTGTTGATGTTATGATGTTATTTTGTACTGTACCTATTAAAATCCTAAGACACTAAGATTTCTAAGCGAAACTCTAGTAACTTATCAGCCAGAGCTTTATTTCTTCAGTTCGTAAAAAGATAATTTTCTGTAGAGTACAGCATAGCTGAGATAACATAGCGTAACTTTTTCGTCCGTACTGAAATTATAATTTCTGAAATCAATCATTTAACTTTAAAAAGCGTGAGACTATAGATAAAGAAAATAATAATAATAAATGGTCAATAACCTGTATTGTCCTATATCTAAAAATAAAAAGTAAAGATTGCTGTATGTACAATATTAATAAAAAAAACAACAATGAAATAAAATATCAAATTTATTATATATTATAACCTATTGATAATAAATATCTAAAAAGTACATAATATTCGACATAATATAAATGTCAATGATATAAAGACCACACATTTGTTAATCTTTTGCTTTTTTTTTTTTTTTTTTTTTTTTTTTTTTTTTTTTTTTTTTTTTTGAAAGAATGCTAAGTGGAGTTTACGTTTATAATAAAAGAAATAAAAAAAAATCAAAGTATAATAATATTGTAAGAAAAAATAAATAAAGCAAGAAAGATACTGTATATTTTGTATGTTGCTATAGTAGCACTTAAAATCTCTCTCTCTCTCTCTCTCTCTCTCTCTCTCTCTCTCTCTCTCTCTCTCTCTCTCTCTCTCTCTCTCTCTCTCTCTCTCTCTCTCTCTCTCTCTCTCTCTCTCTCTCTCTCTCTCTCTGCAAGACTCAAAAATACAGGTTTTTGCATAATCTATCAACTCAAAATTTTATTCTTTATTCTTTTACTAAATAATCTCAAAAGTATACACTTACACTTTTGTCTTTCTTAAACTTTCCGAAATAATTTAAATAAACGACATATATTGCAACATATCTGACCACCCTTGTTGTATCAGTTATTTTTAAAATGATATTTTACAATTATTTTTAATACAAATTTTTATGTATACATAGCAGATAATAATAATTTTTTATTTTATTTTTACTATAAAATGCATATTGCTATTTAATTTAAAGTTATTTATTTTATGTTATTTATTAGTTATTATACTTTTCAAGTGTAAAAATCTTGCTTACTATTGCTATGTTATGGCCACTAAAAACATTATATAGACATGAAATTTATTTAACATTTATAAAATACAGTACTCCGTACATTTTTATTGTTAATGAAAAAGGAAATGGGGGATGAAATTTTTTAATGCAAGCACTTGCGTTAACTTTTATACTAATATCGTAATAATTATAATTAGTTTTTCTCATTTTTACTAATCTTATATAAATTAAATATCTTATCAGTTATCACCAAGAATTCCGGAATAACTAGAGAGATGACTTTTCTTTTTTATTATTCTTATTATTATTTAGATTTTGGATGACAATCGTGGGATTGCATCAATAGTGAATAAAATTTAAGCACAGTAAAATATAACGTATTACTAATACAGAAATCTCAAAAGTATTTATTTATGTTTTTTTTTTATATATAATTAGCACAAAATATAATACACTATAGAAAAAACATAATAAAGATAAACTATATAGTTTAAGGTAATTAGGACATTTTTAGCGTTCCAATTAAAGCATTTCAGACACTTGAGATATGAGTTATCAATATTTTTATCCTACTCTTTACTTTAAAGTATAAAGACGTTTATTATACTTCAGAATATTTGTACTTTTTGTGAAGAGCATGCGAAAGCACGTGACATTTTTTTGGGGGGGGGGGGGGGGCAATTAAAATATTTGCAATGACTGTCTTCTTCTCTTTCATTATATTATAAGCGAAAATTCTGTGGTAAAAATTTGGTGTTGGAAAAAAATAAAAATAATAATAATAATAAAAAAGTAAGAAAAAATTATATTAAAACTGTCTTTTGATTAACGCGGTGTTGAATGATGAAAATACTTAAAAAGTTTCTGAGATAATACCAGTCGAGTTTTTAAATTTGTTAGACGAACGCTAATACATGGTCCTGCAATGCTAAAGGAATTTAAAGGACTCTATAAATGTTTTTCCCTGCGCTCCTCCCTCAAGAATCGAACTTTTCTCTTAAGGCTAATGGTTTACTAATGGAAAAAAACTAGCTTGATTTGTGTGTTTGCAACTACGAATGCATTTCCACTGCAATTAGTGGATTAACTTGGATTGCTACACACAGAAAACAAATGTTTACCCTTAAATCGCAAATGTTTAGAGAGTACCTATAGGGTGTATGCGGATGACGTCATATTTAGTGCGCTTGGAGGCCATACTGGAGTAGTGCATAACATTGCTCAGCATAGGACATACTTCATTTAAACCAATTTTCTTTGGGAAAGTCGGTTAATTTTTTGTTATTGTTATTTTTCTCATATACTTGAGATACTAATTCAACATATTTACAACATCAATGCTCTCAAAAATATTGCATATTTTGCATATTTTGTGTTTTTAAACTGGCAAAATAATTTTTTCCCCTATGTCACCCATATTATTGAGTTATCCAACATATAAGTCGACTTTTAACATGAATGCATAGACCATACAGTATGTACGTATATGTCTATGGCATAGACCCTATACGAAACGCTCTGATTGTCATGCGAGTGTACTAAATATTCAATCTTGTAGAGGGTAGTGTCTTTGCAAATATGATGAATGATGAGTAGAAAAGATTCATGAGCTATCCGTAGACATTAGTGCTGTCGCTAACCATTTCACTATAAAACCCGTCTCCACATGTAGACAGTATAACGTTTTATTTTAACTAGCAAATTTTTGATAACTTAAGGTATATACGCTCTATTATGCATTTTAGAATTTGATGTAGAAGTATGAATTTTAGAGGAAATATATAAAATATTTAATATTAATTTTAAATGCTATAAAATTGTTTGTATACTTTGCTATATTCTCACAGTAGATATTGGGTGTGTGCGCATGACGTAATTCTGAATGCTTTTCAATGCTCCTCTTGAGCAATGAATAACATTGCTCAGCATTGGACAAACGTAGTTTTTTGGCTATTTTCTTTGGAAAATGAGCTGTTTTTTGATCATTTTTATTTTTCTTGCATACTTGAAAAATTAATTCAACACCTGTTAACAGTATCAATGGTCTCAAAGTTATTGCGAAGTATTTTTAATCTGGCAAAATGAGTCATTTTCCAATGCTGGCCGATGTAGTTTATCGCTCACTTACGACGTAGACTTGAACATATTGCCTATTTATAATTATATCATATTACATTACCTTTTCACATAAATACTTTAACTACATATTCCAATTTTCTATCTCCTTAATGAGAGCGTTAATTATTTTTGTGTTCCAACAAGTTCCTAATGTTCTTATCATAAAGACACTTTATGGAACAATATGTAGTATTGAATTTAATGTTATTTATAATAATTAAAAATAAAAATTATAATAATTATGACAGTTAGTAAATTTTTTTAAAATTTTAATACAACAAATTTATAAATAAAACTTAATTTTTAAGTTATAATTACAATTACAAAAAAATAATAATAATAATAATAAAATAAAATTTTAAAATTTGTTATAAGTATAATTTAGAAATTACAAAAGATTTATGTAAGAGTATGTGTGTTCTTCCAATTATTATTAAATAACAGAATTATGCTAAAACATTAAATTTGCACATTACGTTTAGTTTTTACGTAATCCCAAAGCAGTTAAAATGTTTACTCTCGATCAGTGCATGCGTTTTGTCTATACTAATGAAATCGGTAGAGAGAGGTGGAGGGAGACAGCACTCTTAAAGTTTACTTAGAACTCATGAATCTTTTCTACTCATCATACTTGCATTGACTCTATAGTTTCTACAAGATTGAATATTTAGTGAAAATACATAAGGATAAAAATGAATGGAAATTGTAAATGTGCTTTACTGCACTACACACATACAAAAAAATTAAAAATAAATACTTTAAAAACTATCTGGAGTCAATTTTTTTTTTACAGCTTAACCATTTTATATTGTGTTTTTATACGATTCTAACGGCCGTAAGTTGCAGTTCACAGTTAGCTCACGGTTAAATGGTATGCAACTTACGGGCGTAAAATAAATAAATTTTATTGAGCTTAATATATATATATATATATATATATATATATATATATATATATATATATATATATATATATATATATATATATATATATATATATATATATATATGAGAGACTTTGAACTTCGAGCGAGGATTCATATGAAACAAATAAATTTTGTCTTACCTTTAAGACGTGGACTATAACTCTCGCTGATTTAATAATTAACACATATGTTAAATAGTTCACAACACACTATACACATTAAAAGTTCAAGTTCATAAAATTAAAATGTCAATATAGCTATATGTTAATAAAATACTCTTGTGTGAGCGCTTTCTGTGGTAACCACCACCTTCGTCAAGACACAACAACAAAACTACGAAACACGAGCTTTAGCCAGCCGTGCGGAGCGACGAGGATCCTTCAGGTGTGTTCTTAAAACTTCCTCCTCACACTGCAGGTGTGTTCGTAAAAACTCCTCACTGCGTTCTTGCTCATTTTGACTGATGTTATCGTCAAAATTAATACTCAAATCATTAGTTATTTTTTTATTTCTCGGTTTCAAAAAAGTTGACCATATTGGTGGCACGTCATAACTTGGTTGGCTTATAATAGTGTGTTGTTCTTCACTCATCATCATTAAAGCTTCGTGAATTTTTCTTTTCTTTTTGTGTGGTTCTCTGCCGATCACCTTTGCTTTCTCAAACAAAACCTTATGTTTATTCTCAAGTGCGTGGTCCACTAACTTGGAGTATCCTGTATCTTTCTTCTCTATCTTTTGTTGATGTTCTCTCACTCTTATCTCCAGCGGTCTAGAAGTTTCCCCTATATACTGCATTTCACATGCACACGGTATTGAATAAACTACGTTTTTGTTTACATTCTTCTTTGCTTCTGGCTTCGTTCGTACCAAATTAGACTTAATTATATCCTTCGCCGCAAACACTGTTCTTATGTTGACCTCTCTGCCATAACGCTGTATCTTCTCACTTAGGCCTTTGACGTAAGGTATACACACTGTTGTTACTGGTTTTTCTTCCTCTTTCTTAATGATGATGAGTGAAGAACAACACACTATTATAAGCCAACCAAGTTATGACGTGCCACCAATATGGTCAACTTTTTTGAAACCGAGAAATAAAAAAATAACTAATGATTTGAGTATTAATTTTGACGATAACATCAGTCAAAATGAGCAAGAACGCAGTGAGGAGTTTTTACGAACACACCTGCAGTGTGAGGAGGAAGTTTTAAGAACACACCTGAAGGATCCTCGTCGCTCCGCACGGCTGGCTAAAGCTCGTGTTTCGTAGTTTTGTTGTTGTGTCTTGACGAAGGTGGTGGTTACCACAGAAAGCGCTCACACAAGAGTATTTTATTAACATATAGCTATATTGACATTTTAATTTTATGAACTTGAACTTTTAATGTGTATAGTGTGTTGTGAACTATTTAACATATGTGTTAATTATTAAATCAGCGAGAGTTATAGTCCACGTCTTAAAGGTAAGACAAAATTTATTTGTTTCATATATATATATATTTTCCTTTTCTTGATTTAGGATTTTAACATAAATTTTACTAATTTTAATATAATTTTGAAACTGAATGCTTTGTACATACAGATCACCTTATATTATGATAGAACTATAAGAATTATAGCAAGCAACGTATCTGAAAAAATAAGGAATTAAAACAATACTTACATTGCCAAAAACAAAAAACAAAACAAAAAATCAAAAGAAAAATTTTATTGTCTTTTTTTTTAATAATTATTTTTTAAGTAACAATTTAGGTGTATTTTTTTATAGAATAAAAAGAAGCGCCACTAAAATTTGGGTGTTGTCCATACCAAATAAAAAAAATTAGATCGTTTAACGTCAATCATCATAAGATAAACTTTAAAAATATTTTTCAATCAAAATTTTTTAAATGCAGTTCATATTATATGGAGTGTTAAAAACTTTCTAAAATAAAAGAATGTTGATTTCTTAATTAAGATTTTTTAACTTTGATTTTATTATTTTAAAACAAAGTTATCTTAAATCTAAAATAATAATAATAAGCATTAAAAATATAATGCTGTCGGCATTTTTTCTTTATACTATAAATGCATTTGGATCAAAATGCAGTTTAAGTTTTTTAACAATCTTTTTTTATTATTATTATAGTTATACATCTTTTGTATAGTTTTGTTTTTCAATGTTATTAATTTTACGAGTTCGTATTTCTTATATATTTTGAAATTTACGAGTCTTATTTTTATTTTATTATTACGCTTTATTTTTATTATTTTTTATTGTGTATATGTAATTTTCAATTATATTATTTAGATTATGTTTTCAAATATATTGATATAAAATAAAAATTTAAGATTTTACTCAGTTTTATAAAAGATTAATAAAATTGAGCAAGAATTTTCAAAATCAAAAAATAATAATTATATTTGTTTATAAATTGTTTTAGAAACAGCAGTGCTTGTAAACTCAGTTATATAATTCCTCCCAAAATACTTTTTTTTTTTTTATTTATTTATTTATTTTTTTATTTTTTTTTTTTTAAGAAATGAGGCCCCACGCACGCCGCATTCTGTAACGGACATCTATTACATAAGATCAACAATATTTGCTAGTTTTAATGTATACATGAAGCTATATAATAGTCACATGCACATACCTACATAATTATGTATTAATATTGCCCTGGTCCGTCTCCTTTTTTTTTTTTTTTTTTTAATTATTTTTTTGTTCCTTGTATATTTTTTACATAATTAAGCTTTATAATACAATTTTTGAAGAGTCAGCCCGATTGTAGGACATGCTTGGCTACAAAACTGACTCCCCTCAAATGCATTTTTTTTTAATGCTGTATATAATATCCAATCTTCATTACTATTATAATTAAATCTGCAGTATTGAAAGTTTTATATTTGTTATTTTAAGTAAATACTTCAAGGCGTAGAACACCTTGAACAAAAAAAAGTTGTGTAATATCCTAACAAACCTGAAAATCAACGTTGATTTGGCCGGAGTCATTGATTTCTAATTTATTTTCCATTCACAAAATGCCGCTGGTGGTCACTAACGTCACAGCTCGCTTGTTTTACACGCGTAAACCGGGTAAGCTGTGACGTCAGTGACTGGCAGTGGCATTTTTTGAATGGAAAATAAATTAGAAATCAATGACTCCAGCCAAATCAACGTTGATTTTCAGGTTTGTTAGGATATTACACAACTTTTTTGTGCAAGGTGTTCTACGCCTTTAAACATGTAGAACATTATGAGGTATATACAGTATAGTTATGTAAGGTTTATGGGAATTATGGGTCATCTGACCTATTAATATGAGATCCAATAAAATATTTAATATAAAGCTCATAATAATATGTTTTCAGTTAACTGGATCGAGCACACATATTATATAGATTATTATTCACGAACCAGCTCGTGCGATCTGCATAATAGAAGGAAAAACTACAATAATAACTTAAAGGAATAGACCGGAGAAAAACATAAGCATTTATATCACAAAACACTTGATGGGACTTACATAAATAACATTAGTTTGTCTCACCGTAGCAGTGATCAGAAAATTCGATTTATGCAACCCACACAACATTTTCATACTAATTTTTGCATGTTTCTGACGTCATAAACATGAATTTTCACGCAAATTGCATACTTTACAGTTTTTTCACGCTCTCTCGTGGGGCTACATTAACATTCTGGTAAAAACTGTCATCAGTTTTGAAGATCCCATTTCGTGTTTATTCATTCAAAAGCACATGTTGTTTTATGTGGTCTATGGCTTGAATTATTATTTTATAATTTGGAGAGTGTTAATAAAGGAGAAGTTATAACATAACTATTTTTATACCTTTTAATTACGTTATAGCACTTAGATTTTTTAGCGTTTTTGTGATATGTTATTGTATTAATTAAAACTGAACAATTATAAAAAAGGTGTGTTAAAAACCAATGCTATTTTCTTTTATTTTAAATACTTTATCCTTAACACCTTCTTTTGAATAGTATAACCACCATATGACACAGAAGAAAAAAATTACGACGTATAAAACAAAGTTCATTACCGTTTTTAAATTTTTATGATAATATAGTATTGTAAATGCAAAAATAAAATATAAAAGCATAAAAAAAGGTATTGTTAAATAATGAAACATTTATGGCTAAGTTCCAATAAAAGATAAGTATTTTAAAAGTTGGTTTTATTTGAAATTACATTTAACGAAGTAAAATAATGATTGCCAATATAAATATATATAAAAACAGAGCAAAGTGGCGCCAACCACAATTTAATGAGCTTAACACATAAGCTCAACCAATTATTTGTTGTACATGTTGTACTTATACGTATATAAGTATTTCTGTAAGTAAATTATGCTATACTATTGACAGGCATGATTGTTATCAGCTATGTGTATATATAATTTTGAGTTTGAGTAAATGTACATAGTAAAGAAAATAAAGGAGAATGTAAATTATATTTATATTATGTTTAAAATCATTTTTAATATTTGAATACGATATGTATAAATAAAACAAATTTTGTTATTTATTTCATGATCGTATTTTACTTTACATTGTCAAATTCAGAGAAATAGAATTCAGTATGATTTGTCTTTATTTGATAGATACAATTAATTTTATATTTATGAGCTTTAATTTTATTGCTCTCTCTCTCTCTTTCTCTCACTCACTGTGTATATTGAGAGAATGTATGTAAAAATTTAACTAAAATTACTTTAAAATATTAACATGCGTTCAAGTGGAAGGAGAAAGAGACAGAGACAGTGGCAAATCAGAAACAGAGAGAAATGAAATGAAACAAAAAATAGAACATTTTTAAAAAATGCTGAAAGAATAACTTTATTAGATTTTTTTTCTCGTTACATAGATTTTCTTTATAAATGCATAGCTTCTCATGTTTCATAAACAAATACAAATAACTCATTTCAATAATAGACAGGCCCACTGCATAATATACAATTTATTAATGGAATTTAACGTTTGCAAGCATTCAGATTTCCATTCAGTCATCCAAAAAAAAAAAAAATCTAACATTTTATTTTCTCACATTTATTTCATGTCATTTTAAGTATCAAAAATCATAACTATTCTAGATAAAATAAAAAATTGGGTGCGTACAATTTATTATATTAATTCTAGAAAAACGTAGCTATATTATTTCCGTCTAAGCCATGCTCCTTTTTTTTTTTTTTCTTTTTTTTTTTTTTCTTTTTGATCTTATCTATTGTAGATATTTTTATATATGTTAGCATCAAAACCCGAAATTGACCCAAACTAGGTATTTTTGCTCATTTCGGCTTTTGGTTCGTCGCTTTTTGCCAAAACCCGAAATGCAAGTTTATTTCGGCTTTTGGTCACGAAATTTTGATCCATACTAGTTTTGAGCATTTCGCAAAAAGCAAAACCCGGTGTAAACATTTATATCTAGTTTTGGTCTTTGAAATTTGACCAGAACTAGTTGTGGTCAAAATAGAAAAATCAAAACCCGTAAAACGAACATTTCTCAACTCAATTATTTTACATAAGAAAAAGTGTGTGTGTGAGAGAGAGAGAGAGAGAGAGAGAGAGAGATAACACGACACGTTAAATAAAAAAGTAAAAATATTTATTTTGAATTACAATAAGAGTGATATATTATGACATGACTTATGACTAATTTCCCTTATATTGGTTCAAAGTTCAAGTCCACGTTCCACCGTACTTTATCCAGTGATAACAATTTATTTTAAAATATTTCTTGTGCGTATATTCAGTTGACTGTTTGTCTCTGTGCTGAAAACATGGTTTATAGTTTCATAATTTTTGTTAGAAACAGGATAAGAAAGTGTTAGAATTTAAAAAGTTCACAACACACGTATATTATTGGTGCGCAAATTATAAGTGATCATGGTTAGTGGTTTTATATATAGCTCTTAATTTACATTTAATCGTAAATAGCCCCTTAAAATAATAATAATATACTCTATTACTACTATTACAGAATGGACCACTTGCAATAAAATGTTTGTAATTGTTGCAACAAGGGAAAATTATTTTTTATTTTTTTGTAAGAAATGTAATAAGAAAATTTCAAATTATTTTAAAAAGTTCGCTCATTGCAAGTGGTCCATTGCTAGGTCAAACAGTAAGTTTATTCTTCGTATTGTCTCAATTTATATTCCATATCTATAGCCATAAGTTTTAGATATTTTGATCAGCGCATTCTAATCAAATTAATCTTTCAGACCATATATTTTGCATTTCAAGTAAAATAATAATAAAATAATATTGTTTAAACGCCTAAATTATAATACCAAAACATCATGCATTTATAATATAATTATAGTCTTTTATCATTGCATAAAATTCTGAGTTGAGAAATGTTCATTTTTCGGGTTTTGATTTTTCTATTTTGACCACAACTAGTTCTGGTCAAAATTCAAAGACCAAAACTAGATATAAATGTTTACACCGGGTTTTGCTTTTTGCGAAATGCTCAAAACTAGTATGGATCAAAATTTCGTGACCAAAAGCCGAAATAAACTTGCATTTCGGGTTTTGGCAAAAAGCGACGAACCAAAAGCCGAAATGATCAAAAATACCTAGTTTGGGTCAATTTCGGGTTTTGATGCTAACATATACATAAGAATAAAATTTAGAATAAAATATAATGCATTCTTATATTAATGTGTCATTTATATACATACTAACTTTTTAATGCAGTTTATTTTCTTTTGCTTTTTAAAGTCCTATTGTTTATATTCATTTATTGATATTGTATAAATTTAATAATTGTTAATATTTTAGCTTACATTGCTTACATGATTTAACGTAGTTTAAATGCAATTCTTGGTAATAACCCTCACCACATGTTCCAAAAACGAACTATTGTTATAAGTACAACTTACTACTGATAAACTGATGAGAATGGAAATTATAAATAAAATTTAAGTTTAAAAAAAGATGTATAAATTCTTAACAGCATCAAATTGGTTCAATTGTATAATAAAAATCAATGTTAATAAAATTAAAAAATAATTTAAAATGTATTAGTTTTTTATAATATTATAAAATACAATATTTTATAAAATTTAAAAAGAAATTATGACAGTAAAATAAATAAATATTATATTACACCACTAAATATTTATTTAGAGTTTAAAATATGAATCATATTTTCATATAGAACTATGTTAAGCGCTTTAGTATTAATATATTAAAAAATATTTTCTCTAAATACTTCTCTTTCACGGATGAACGTAATATGCCTTTTGCTAATAAAGTTCATTGCTTTAGGTTAAAAACTTATTTTATTGGATTATGCATGTAAATTAAATAAATTAATTGATTAAAAATTGTAAATATTTTATTGTTTGAACAAGGCTATAAATTAACAGTGAAAGCTACAAAAAAAAAAAAAAAAAAAAAAAACTTCAATTGATAGTAATTTTGATAAATTTTGTGAAACACTTTTGAAACCTTATTAAAATAAAATGTTATTACCTTTTTTTTTTTTTTAGCTGCAAACCACGAATAAATAATTACAAACACAAAATGCTTATTAAATGGAATTGTGCCTTTTTTGGAGCAAGGAAACGGGGGTAAAGAATATCATTATTATTCGTATAACTCATTAGGGTGTTGTTCATAAATCCTGTTTCCTAGCTACAAAAAAATGCACATGACATTTTTTTGTAATAGTAATAAAAAAATATATAATAAAATAATCATATAGAACTATTATACATACACATATTATATCACTTAACCATTCAGTACTCTTACAAACTGGGTAGAAAACTTGTAAAGTAGGCAACCTGCGCTACAATTCCTATTGTAGATCCAGAATTGATGACGTCATGAATTCCTAAAGTTGCCTACTTTACAGTTTTTTTTAACCCTAGTTTGTGAGGCTACAGAAGGGTTAAGGGACATTATATGTGTATGAATGATGGTTCCATGTCATGAATTTTAAGTTTTTGATTTATTTTTTTGAGGCCAGTAGACCTTTCCTTTAAGTAATATTATTATTATTTTTTTTTTAAAAGTAGAAGGTGTTGACGATTAATATCCAAATTATTTTTTTGTCTTTTATTGTTGATGACACCAAAAAAAAAAAAAGAAAGAGTATTGTATTGTCATTGTTTTCTGTTGAAAGTGGAGGTGGCGCCGCCAGTGGTTAAGACAAGAGACACTGTAGGTGGTAGACTTACTATTGTCTCTTTTCTGAGAATATTTAAAGAGTTATCCAACTTTGTCACTGATATATAAGTTGTGTGCGAAGTTTTTGATTGATTTGTGGCGCCGTCAAGTAAGTGTAAGTGGCTAGACATTGTAGGTGGACTATTATTGTCTGTAGACTTTTAACTTTTTTTTTTCCTTATTATTTTTATTTATTTATTAGATTTTTGTTCTTGAAAATAAAATACGTGTTGTCTGCAAAATATAAATGTTTACTTCCTTTTTTTTTTCTTCAAATATCTATTTATGGTATCTTACAAATAAATAGGCAAAATGTGTAATAATTCGAGAAAGAGAGAGAGATCTTATAATTTGTAAAATTTCAGTGTTTTCCAATGATTACTGTAACTTAAAAAGATACTGACATGCAAAAATTAAATCAAAAACGTAATATTCAATGTGATGGGACCCTCTTGTCCTCATAAACTGGGGCTAAAAAACTTTAAAGAAGGCTAATTTTTTAGGAATTCATTTTGTTATGAATTTCGGATCTACACTAGAAATTGTAGCGCGGGTTGCTTACTTAACAAATTTTTTCCTAGCTTTTGAGAGTACTGAAGGGTTAGGTGACATAATATTGTGTATGTACAATAGCCTTATCCCACGATTTGTTATTGAGCAAGGTTTATATCTATATAAAACTTGGTTATTGAGATTTTTTTTATGCCAATATTCCTTTAAAAAGTTTAAGATGATACAATACAAAGTCTTAATCTAATTATCTATTCTGTATAGCTATTAAAATAATTGATATAGCAAAGCCAATTTAATTGCAATTACTGCGCAAATTTTTTATAAAAATATTAAGATATTTTAAGTTTTTTTAAAAGAAAAATTTAGACAATTCAAAAGAAAAAAAAACTATATTAATAAACATTCCACATTAGAAGACGTTAGCTATACTCTATTCTATAGTCTATAGTATTAAAAATAGGTTTTTATACCTCTTTTTTAATAAATTCACTTGAATAAAATTTGTAGACTTCACATACTAAATCTAATAATTCTAAATAAATAAAAACCAATCAACAACTAATATTAATATTAAAAAAAAAATCTAAAAAATAATAATAATAAAAAAATGATCAAGCAATATGAGAAAAAGAAATAATTTTTTATGAGTTCTAGTTTATTAGGAAGCTAAAGAAAGGTGTGGCTAAATAGATTATCAGAATATTGATCTTCATTTTGTGATCATGTTATAACGAGAAAATCCATTAACTTTATGTTGGAACATATAGAAATGATACGTATATGATGCATTTCCTAGCTCTCTCTCTCTCTCTCTCTCTCTCTCTCTCTCTCTCTCTCTCTCTCTCATGTATAATTATTGTTGATTACTTGTTTATTTTATTTCAAGGTGCCGACAGTTTTTTTTTTTATGTATCATTATTATTATTATTTTATTAATATTCTATATGAAGTTCCGTAATTATTATTATGTAATTACTCCAACGCTTACTGTGAATAAAAATTAATTCAGTCTCATTTTGCGTTTTTCTATAAAATAAAATATTGTTGAACAATAATAATTGAAATTAACATTATTATATGTATTATTAAAGGATGTTATAATAATGAATAATAAAATGCAATTTCTCAAGTTATTTCTGGTGTATAGATATATCTTATAAAAATTATAATAGAAAACATTAAGAAACATCATAATCTTATAATTATTAATTACTTCATACAAAAAAGCAAAGTTGTTCTTAATTTATATGATTGAGTATAATTGCTAATGTAAATATAATATGATAATATATGAATATTATAAAACTACAGTACCAAGAAAGACAGAGAGAGAGAGAGAGAGAGAGAGAGAGAGAGAGAGAGATTGAAAGTATATCATATTAAAATAATGTATTAATAATAATAATGTAATTAAAATTCAATGTTCTTAAAGGCATATTGTTTCAAAAACAATAAGCAATGCATTTTTTTATGAAAGTTTGCATATTTTATATAACATCCTTATTATGAAGTATTATTTATAAAAATATAGTATTTATTTATACATGTTCATGTATGTATTATAACTTTATACACGCGCTATTATTTTATTTGCACCTTGAATCTTTATAATTTTGCGTGAAATTTATTTAGAATTATATTGTAACATGAAATTCCAATTGTAACTACGTATTGTAACTACCAATTGTAACTCGTATATAGATATTTTTTCTTTTATTGAACTTTATTATTTTTAATTGTTATCTTTTTAAAGAATGCTGTATTTATAGTTTGTTTACTATCCAATGTTCAAAGAAAATGCAAACTATATAAAATTTCATATTGAAATGATGATCTAACAATAATCATACTATGTAATTGATGAGGTAGCAATTATTTTATATTTGTGAATTTCCTGTAAAAATATTTATCTCTACAAATATGTAAAGTAAGTGATTTTTTTTTTCCAGATTCAAATTTCAATCGTTCAGCGTTTACATTGACGTGTGAACAATTTTTCCATACTCGATAAATATTTCTGATTTTTATTTCCCACAGATTTTTCTATGCTATATTATAGCCAAGTTGGCGTTATACTATTTATAGAATTTATAATAATAATATTAGCATTTATTATTATTGCATAATTTGGTTTAATAAATTATCGTTTTTTTTTTAAATGTTTCTTAACTTTTTCAATAAAGGATGTGTTATTTATTACATTTGTTAATTGTTATTGTACTTTTATAAAGCAAAATACACAATACATTTTTATGCAAACATGATTAATTTTAAAATATTTTTGAAATTCTTAGGATACTGTATAAGAAAATGTATAAAAAAAATCAAATATATTCAGATAAAATGCTATTTTGCTATTTTTATATGTTAAATTAATTTTTCATGTGTCGATCAAATTTAAAATACTTTTATTTGAAATTCTTAATTAGATTCTATCAGATATATAAAAAAAATATATATAAAAAATATATATATAATTTGCAATTTTTATACGTTAAATTAATTTTTATTTTTTTATTTTTTTTTTATTATTATTATTTTTTTTTTTACGTTTTACTCAATTTAATTTTATAGACATTTTTCATTTTTTATTTTCTTGAAAAACTATCATATTTTATGTATTGGTAGGTGAATTTTATCGCCTTTTGCTTTGAAACTAAAAAAAAAAAAAAAAAAAAAAAAAAAAATCTGAAAATTAAATAAACTAAACTAAATTAAAAAAAAAAAGTGAATACTTTCAAAAAAACAAAACAAAGTAATGTCTATGGACCGATGCCCTTTTTATCATGTGTTCTCTCTCTCTCTCTCTATCTATCTCGTTTCAAAGTTTACATAATACTTTACATTATTCTTATGCTTTGAAATAATGAAATATGTAAGTACACTTTTTATATGCATTTATATCACTTTATATATTTCTGACCACCCAAAATTTAGGTCGTATGTTATATGAATAAAGAAAAATAATAATAATAAAATAACATTTTAGTAATATGAGTAAAAGGTAATAAAACGCTCCGATATCAACATTAAAGAAAATATATATGAGATAATCCTATTCACAAATACATAACATACTTCTCTCACCTCAATTCTTTAAGTCACGTGGATTTTTTTAAATATAAAAAGCATTTTAAAGAGTTTGGTTTGAGATTGATAAAATATTACGTGTATTTCAATTTACATAATACTTTTTATGGCTGTAATCAAAATTTTATAATAAAATATGGAACATTACTTTGTAAAGTAGATTTTGTTGGTGTTTCTCTCTCTCTCTCTCTCTCTCTCTCTCTCTCTCAGATTCAAAATTTATAAAGTGCTATGTTTTTAAGTTTTATTTATTGTTCATTCATTCATTCATTCATTCATTCATTCATTCATTCATTCATTCATTCATTCATTCATTCATTCATTCATTCATTCATTCATTCATTCATTCATTCATTCATTCATTCATTCATTCATTCATTCATTCATTCATTCATTCATTCATTCATTCATTCATTCATTCATTCATTCATTCATTCATTCATTCATTCATTCATTCATTCATTCATTCATTCATTCATTCATTCATTCATTCATTCATTCATTCATTCATTCATTCATTCATTCATTCATTCATTCATTCATTCATTCATTCATTCATTCATTCATTCATTCACTCATTTTATTCTCAATCTTAATAGCATACAGTACAATATAATTAATAATTATTATATGATATTAAAACATCATTTTCTGCGTTTCAAATTAATTTTTTTCTCAGATGTATTATTCTATCAAATAAAAAATATTATATAAAAAAATATGACAATCTATAATAATATAAAAAAATTCAAAGCCTATCACATTACATACTTTTATTTCTATGCTATTTTAAGCATGACATTGAATCTATCTCTACATATTTTTTTTCTTTCTCTTGATAAATCGTTCACATGAACGAACAATTCCAAGGGCGGATCCAGGGGGGGGGGCGAGGGGGGCGATCGCCCCCCCCAAACGGCCCACGTGGGCGGAAAAAAAAGAGGAAAAAAAAGAGAAAGAAAGCAAAAAAAAAAAAAAAAAAAAAAAGAAAGCAAAAAAAAAAAAAAAAAAAAAAAAAAAAAAGGAAAGGAAAGAAAGATGATCTCCAAAAAAATGAAATAAAAATCGTAGCTATTATACAATGCATTTCTTTTTTACCTATATAATACATGATTCATTTTATTTTTTAAGGCCGTACTTTAGGGTAGCATTTTTGTCGTAACACTCAATTATGACATTTTTTAGCTTAAATGAACCAAAGAACATTAATTCTCTAAACTCCAAGTTTCAGCTCAAATTAAATCTTTCGCAAATAAACCCCCTTAAGCGTGTATAGATACGAAATTTCAAGCTCACCGTGTGCAAAATTAAATTGATCAACTTCTTAACAAAATACCAGCGTAATCTGCAGATCTATTCTTTTAATGAATTTGAGATTTAAAACAAAGTTAACAACATTTTTACAAAGAAAAAAATATTGAAGATTGCATATATTAAATATTTAAAATGGGCCAATTTGTGATTTTTTTTTTCTCGGCAAATGCGTTCTGGAAAAAATATGAAAGTTATTTTTCATTAAAAGTTTATCTTTAGTATTTTCTTAAACCACAGTAAATTCGCATTAGCAAAGGAGATTTTCCAACACTTTGATGCTATGTTCAATTGTAACGATAGTTTTTGAGATATAATTTTTTTAATTTTATTTTTGGGTACAGCAACCTGAACTTAATAAAAATGATAACAATAAAAATACACCACTGCAAAGTATAGTACCTTATAATTATTTTACTTTCTTCGCCCCCCCCCCCCCCCCACGCATCCCTCCCTAATAAACCAATTTGTTGAGGAAAATTTAGCAAAATAACAAGAATGGACCACTTGTAAGAAACGAACTCCTTAAAATAAATTTGAACTTTTCAAGGAGTTCTGCGTTTTATATTTTATTTATTATTATTTTTATAAATCTTATTCATGATCACAGATTAAAGGCTATATTGGGTTAAAAATTTCTTTGACATTGATATATCTAAAAACACATGCAAAAGTATGTCTAATTTCTCCAGGATCGCGCGGTGGAGTAGTTTCTCAAAAATCGCAAAAGACGTGTTTTTCCTCATCAGTGTAATGTTAAATTAGGGGACTCTTAGCTTTTTCCGCGCGCTAAACCACGATGAGCTCCATTAAATTTAATGTTTCATGTTCTTGCTTTTATAATTTTATGTTTATTGTTTTGAACCAATTTGTTCAAAAGTCTTATTATTTTATAAGGTTCTTAAAATTCTGTATAGGTGACAAATTCAGTCTCAATTAAAATTGTTATGCAAAAATTTCAGTTGCATGATAAAAATTAGGCCCTATGGATAAAACTTTTTTAATAAAATTTTTTCATTCTTATGAGCTCAATTTTTAAATTAATTGAGGTGAATTATTTTTGTCATTTAAAATTTAACAACTTGCTAATCGTTTATTAAGCATATAAAACTCTTGTGGTTACTCTGTAATAAGATAAAATTTAAAACAGATTTGGAATTTCAAAAATATGAAATACCAAAAAAAAAAAGAAGAAGAAAAAAAAAAAAAAGCAGTATTTAATTTTTTTTTTTTTTTTAAGGTTTCAGTTTGCACATATTTTCCAATGTCATTATTCATTAAATAAGGGTGAAAAAAAAAACACGATAAAAAAAATAAAAAATTAAACTAAAATAATTTTAAAATTATTTTCTCAAGTATACTAATTTTGTGTTTTTCCCAAAAAGGGGCGTGTCCCTAAAAAATTTTTCGCCTGCGGCGGGCTGCCCCCTACCCCCGTCCCCACACTGGAAAAGTTTCCCTGGTATCGCCCCCCCCAAACAAAATTCCTAGATCCGCCCTTGACAATTCAAAGTATTAAATATCACCACACCTAGTTTTAATATGTCAATAAGACAATAATAACTATGAAAATATATTTGATAATGATCCTTATAATCATAGGATGCTAGTTGTTAAAAAGAATAAAAATATATATTTAGATAAGCCATGTATAATTATTATACCTTTTGAATTAAATCTATACGCCCATTTTTGAACTTTAACCTATTGGTATATGAGATTGGAGTTGTTGTGTGAAAATATTTAAATGCATGAATCAATACAGTTTTATTATTTTATTTTTACACTATTATTATATAAATTTTAATATTATATATACTGAGAATGCAAAGTAGTAAAGGCTAGTATATTTTAAAACTGATACTCATGCATCTAAACATTTCGTGCTCTGTCTCTTTATAATATTCATGTTTCTATAGATATCAAATTGTAATGCATAGAGAGTATCTTAAATTAGCCGAATTTTTATTATGATTATATAGAAATTAACCATATTATAACGTGTTTGTCTCTACCAGTTTACTCACTATACCCAGTATTACCAGTGCATTGGTATACTGTCTATGTCTATACTATTATTTATAGTAAAATGGGTATATAGAGAATACAATTTACTCATTATGGAGAACCTATAATTAGATTTATCATATCATACTTGGCAACTACACTATATAAGCCTCTACCTATATACTGTATAGTCCCGAGAAGCCATGAATGCTTCAAAGTCATTTGAAAATCGATCAATCGATTTTCTGAACAATAGCACGATATTTTGGGTGATTGTTCAAAAAGTCAACATTCATATATAGAATCACGGGTCGGGACTATATAAGAGTTTGAATATTTAGTGAAAATACACTCATTTTTTGACTAACAAGCAAAACATTTCTTTAAAAAAATTGTGCATTGAGAGTTAACACGCATGACATCATTCTGAATGCTTTTCGATGCTCTTCTAGAGCAATGAATAACATTGCTCAGCATAGGACAAACGTATAGTTTTTGGTTATTTTCTTTGGAAAATTAGCTATTTCTTTGGTTATTATTATTTTTCTTGCATACTTGAAACACTAATTCAACCTGTTAACTGCAGCATCAATGCTCTCAAAAATATTCCGAAGTATTTTTAAACTGGCAAAATGAGTCATTTTCCTATAATGGCCCATGTTATTTAGCGCTCACTTATGGCGTCAACTTTAACAGGAATGAAACCACCCTAGAACAAAGTTTTGTTTTCATTGTATTCAGTCCTCACTGTGTATGTCAGATTTGAGCGTGTACGGAGGGATAAATTATTTTTTGATATTTTTATCAAAGAAGGGTCTAATATTATAATATTCTTTATATTTTAATATTTTCTTATAGTTAACAATATGAGTTATAAATAACCAAGGTTTATTAATGCTTCTCACCGACGGTGAAGTTGCACCAAGCAGAGGCCAGCTAGAATATAGCGCATTACACTTAAAAGGATTTTTTTTTTTTTTTTTTTTTTTTTTTTTTTTTTTTTTTTTTTTTTTTTTGCAAATAGTACATAACATATTCCAGAAAAAATTTAATGGTGGATACTAGGCATATTTCAGCGTGTTTAAGTCAATAAAAATTTCATCACCGGTAAGAAGTATATATTCATGATCATTTTTTCATTCAGTTTCTATATATAGTTTAACATTATATTATTAAACAATTTTATGATATAACTAAGATTTCAAAATCTGCTCCCTCTGTTGTTATGTATATGTATTCCCTCATGTTTTAGAGATAAGACCTTATGTTTACCTTTGTTTCCCAGCATATTATAGAGCACACGCAAGTATAAGCAAAAGGGGTTATACACATATAATGTTATCTCATATTTTCATTCCCCTAACCTTTAACCCATATCATCTGTGTTAAAATACCTTCCTAAAATTATAGATACTAATATACATATATAAGGTGAGAATTTAAAATGGTTCTCATTTCACTTCATTATTATTGTGATTAAAATATTAATATTAGGCTTGTTCGTCAACCCTGTTTTTTGTGATCCGGATCACGAAAAAGTGAAAAATCACACAATGCTTTTTGAATGGGATTACGCATTTTAGTGGGACAAGTTAACAGGTTTACGAACAAACCTCTTTTATTATTTGGATATTATGTGTGTGACTTATATCTTATGAACTTATGAATATCAATAACACTTTTACCAGTCAAGTTGTACAGCAAATGGTATCAACCATAAAAAGATCACTATATATTAAAACTGTGTGCATAATTACATTCACATAAAAAATTCATATCATTTAACGATCAACAATAAAAAAATCAACAACATTTAATGAATATCAACATACATTAAATTCTGTCACGAAATAATTAAATAATTTACTATATTCATTTTTTTAAAAATTCTAAAAATTTAGAAAAGCAATTATTGCATAATATATATATTTTTTTTTTAAAAATACATTTGATTTGTTTTTATAATAAATAATTTTATTATATTTTTTTTTAAATATATGCAAAAACTAGTTCAAAAATTTACTAAATAATCTAATTAGAACTTCTGCATAAAATACAAGATATAATATATTAATGTTCTTAATACTTATATAAATTTATAATTAAGGTTCAGTGTTTAACTTAAAATTATACCTTCAGGAATGATATAATTAGTATGGGCATTTATTTACTGCAAAAGTTGTGTTATTTTGAGTGGTAAAATATGTTAATTGTCTCGTAAACATAATAACGTATAATAATATTTCTCTTCCTTACTGGCTGCATATTAATTAAATGTAAACTTATGATATCTCTCTCTTTCGTTAAATTCGTATCAGATTCCATAGGTATACTCTATAAAGATATTTGCTGGTTTATATTTATTTCCGAGCGATACATTTTGACTTTTTAGCTGTATAAGGATTTCAATACATTTGAGTTGCATATATGTGAAACCAAGCTCCAGTAAAGGGTTTATGCGCATGAAGTCATTCTTTAAGCGCTTCGACGCCATACTGGAGCAATAAATAACATTCAACAGTATAGGACATGATGACAAACGTCGTTTTTAGCTATTTTTATTGAAAAATAGGTATACTTTTTATCATTATTATTATTTTTCTGACATACTTGAAAATATAATTCAATCTATATTTATAACATCAATGCTCTCAAGTATTGCTATTTTTAAATTTGAAAAATGTAACATTTTCTTATACTGGACCATTTATTATTAGTTATTAAGTGATCACTAAGTGATCATTAAGTGATTAAGTAATCACTTCCTGACGTGAGTAGACCTGAATTTTTATTTTTTGAACTTACTGTTGCCTTTCAAAAAATATTCTTTGCTGTAGTTTATAGGCCACCAGATATTAGTTTTATGTCAGACTTGGAGGTCGAACTTTTCAAATTTATTCCACTTTATGAAAATATTATTATTGGCGGGGATTTTAATACAAATATTTTGGCAGAATCGGCACGTAAAAATGAACTGTTGGGAATATTTGACACCTGCAATTTAAGTGTTTTGCCACTTAAAGCCACTTATCAGCACTCTGAATTTCATAACCGTAATTTATTAGACTTACTCGTTGTAAGTAATATTAAAAAAGTAATAAATGTTGGTCAAATTAATTCTCATGGGATTTGCAAGCATGCAATTATTTTTTTATCTTACTCAATTAAAGTTCCTAAATTTAAACCGAAAGTTATTTCTGCGCGAATGTATAAAAATTGTGATTGGGTACATGTTAAGAATAGCTCAGTTTTAGTCCCTTGGTGTGATTCATTGCTCTTTGACAATATTGATGATTCAGTTAACTGTCTCATTTGTATGATACAAGATTTCTATAACTGTCATTGTCCTTATAAAACTTTTAGGGTCACCCGAAAAGGTGCACCTTGGTTGAGTGAAGATATAAAAAATCTTATGGGGTTACGAGATAAGGCTTTGCGTAAATTTAAAAAAGAGAAAAAAAAATTAAATAACCAAAACTTAAATTCTATTAATTGGATAAACTATAAATCTTTAAGAAACAAAGTTAAGCAAAGTTTACGTAATGCAAAACTGAAATTCTTTCGTCATCAATTAAACTGTAAAAAACCAGCTAAGGAACTTTGGAATAATATACGTCGTCTTGGTATAACTAAAAACTCTTCCTCAACGCCAATTAAATTTAATTTAAAAGAAATGAATGAATTTTTTACAACTCCTCCCGTCTTAGAAAATAATCAAACTAAATTTGATTCTATTAATAAAATTATTCAAGATACTATGCAATTTAACTTTGATCAGTTCACTATTCAACCTGTAAATATCTCAAAAGTACGTTCTGCATTTTTTAAAATTAAAACAAAGGCTAAAGGTAATGATGGTTTAAATATTGATTTAATTCTTCCAATTTTAAATGCAATTCTTCCTACTATCACTGCACTGTTTAATAAATGTATTAATTTCAATTGTTTTCCAGCGGCATGGAAACAAGCCATTGTTACACCTCTATTGAAAAAACAAAATCCTACTTCTCTTTCTGATATTAGACCCATTTCAAACTTAGATGTTTTTGGAAAAGCATTTGAAATTTTAATAGATAACCAAATCTCTGAATATTTAAACAATAATTTATCATTACTTTCACCCTTTCAGTCTGGCTTTCGAAAAAAATATAGCACTTCGACTGCTTTGGTTGATATAGTGGACTCGATTAGGCAAGCAATAGATTCTCATCAATTAACAATATTAGTTCTCATTGATTTTAGCAATGCTTTCACTTCTGTAAATTTTGATCTTATTTTAAATATAATGAAATTTGAATTCAATTTCTCTGACTCTGCAGTAGCCTTTTTTAATGATTATTTTTCAAATCGTAAACAATCAGTTTTCTTAAAAGGCGATCAGTCTGAATGGTTACCAATTAAATCTGGCGTTCCACAAGGCAGTGTTTTAGGGCCGAGAATTTTTAATGAATATATAAATAAAATATTTTCTGTGCCAACTTTTTGTTACTCTGGAGGTTATGCTGATGATTTTCAAATGTATCATCATTTTGTAGTTGATGATCTTATTCATGCAATTAACTGTGTTAATCAAGACATTCAGAGTGTTGATGAGTTTGCTGCCTCGCGTTTCATGAAAGTTAATCCTGATAAAACACAAGCTATTATAATTGGTCACCCTAATTTAGTAAGTAAAATAGATTTAAACTCAATTCCTAAAATTTTTGCGTGTGGAATTCCAATTATGTACAGTAAAAATGTAAAAGATTTAGGAGTTTATATTGATTCTAATCTTACTTGGAGGAAACAATTAGCTGACATAAGCCGTAAAGTGATGGGGGGCATTTTTTCATTAAATAGGTTTAAAAATTTTGTACCAGTTGATCTTAAGAAACAATTGGTGCAGGCTCTTATATTTCCGCATTTTTATTACTGTGACGTTCTTTTAACAGACCTTAAAGCAGAATATGTTTCTAAATTACAATTACTACAAAACGCGTGTGTTAGGTTTGTTTTGGGAATGAAAAAATATGATCGGGGAATTTCTAATGGTTACAATATTCTTAATTGGGTAAAACTTGATGAATTACGCAAATTTCATATTCTCACACTGCTATTTCGCTGCCTCCAGGATGATTTATTTCCATCGTATTTAAAAAACCGTTTCATCACGTTAGCCGATTCACATGGTCGTAACACAAGATCTGGTAAAAACTACACATTAAAACTTCCCTCATATAACCTTTTGCCATTTAAAAATTCTTTCACTGTAACATCAGCTCGTCTATGGAATACTCTGCCATGTAGATTAAGAAACTCTAAGACAGTATCAATATTTAAAAGTGATTATAGGCGTACATATCTAAGTGCCAAACAGCTCCGCTTGTAGTATTTTTTTTTTATTATTTTTTTTTTCTCTTCAACACCTTTGTTATGCATCTTTTTCTATAAAGTGATATAAAACTTTTATTTTTTTTTTTTTCTAATATTTATATATGTTTTTCTTTCTATTATTAATTTTTTTTCCTATTACGTAGTATTAATATTTCCTCTGATCGAAATTTTGAATGTAATTAAATGATTTCATGAATGTTTTTCTGTTGGGGTTAGGTGTAAGAGTGGGCCAGACATATTGTCAGGCTTAAACCTCGCCCTTTCAAAAATTTGTAAATTGTTTTTCCTTGCATTTTTTTGAATAAAGACGATTATTTATTTATTTATTTATTTATTTATTA